>CM046946.1:129397178-129686359 GCA_025698515.1 Gossypium sturtianum
CTCGTGTTTTTCCTTATCTTTCTCTTTATGTTTCTCCCCCTTATCTTCCTTATGCTTTGGTTTTTCCTTCTCCACTGATTTAGTCTTCATTTCTTCATGGTTTGGCTCCATATCCTTCACCTCTGCTTTGAAATGCAGTTCATTCTTCTTCACCTTTTTTCCTCTGCTAACAATCGGTTCAAATGTACCTTGCAACTCAGAACCCTTTGCCACAAATTGAAACTTGAATGTAAGTCCTTCCTAATTTTTCAACAAATTCCCTAAAAGAATGTCAGAAATAAATAAGCACGGACAAAATACAACCAAACATGAACAGATTAGATCTGATCATGGGTCGAGCCGGGTCCGAAAGCCCGCCCGAAAAATGGGAGGGTTCGGGCAAAAATATAGGTCCGAAAAATAGGCTTGGACAAAAAATGAACCGAGCCTCGGGCAAGATTTTTTTGGCCCGGGCCTGGGCCGGCCCAAATTATATAATAAATATTTTATTTTATTTTTAATCATTTTAAATTTTTAACTTTACTTTTCTAATTTCACTTTCACTTTCAATTTGTGTATTATTTTAAGAATTGTTTTAATATCATTTTTTATTTGTTTCTTGTTTTAATATTTGTTTTTATGTTTTTAAATGTATTTGATTTATTATATTTTAAAATTTTTTTATTTAATAAAATAAGTTAAAAAAATTAATGTGGGTCGGGCCGGGTCGGGCTCGGGCTTAGAAATTTTATTTTGGGTCGGGATTGGATAATTTTTTAGGCTCATATTTCGGGTCGGGCTGGGCCCGGCCCATGATCAGCTCTAGAACAGACTATAGGATTCATTAAAAGACACAACATGATGGTTGGTATTTTTACAGCTAATGGCATTACAAAATTCTGATAGTAGAAGCATGATGTTGAAAGTTTCAAACATAAAAGTGATCCAGCTTTTATGCAAGGATGAATTTGTGCCCTTCAACTAACTTGATTCCTTTCACTACCATCATATGTTGACAGGAAGAGAAAAATAAACCACAAGGAGACCTCAAAAAAGTTGTACTAATTTGATTCAACTGAATGAGAAAACCGACATTTCAAGCAAATATAATAGCAGGAAAAATAGTGGTAGCATAAAAGGTTTCAATGATAAATCAACACAAGTTTTTCCATACCTTTAGCATTTTTTTACTCTTTATACCTATTTCACTTCCAAGAAGAAGGTTAATATGCGTATAAGAAATGGATTTAGATATCATAAACATTTGCCAAACCTGATGCGACATTGTAACCTTGCACAATTAATCACACTATACTACTGCAAGGAGCAAAAATTCCACTGCTACCAAATTCAGCCACTCTCCAATCATCATTACAACCCGTACGACCTAGAGCACAAGCCAGTGCAAACTCGATTTATTGTAAGAAGAAAGAAATTAAGAAGTTGCTGCTAGACCAATACAAAGGAACAATTTTATGAAGATGGTTTAAAGGAAATGAAAGAGAAGCACATGCTTCCTGAAATATATTGATCATTTTCCTTAAATCTAAACAATAAATTATGCTATTAACCAAAAGAATAATAGAACTTGTTATTCGTTCTTGGAAGAGTATCTAAGATTATTTCACAAACCAAGAAAGAAAAAAAAACAAGATTTAATTTCCCAAAGAAAGGATCAATAAAAATGGAACCTTTATACTAGCATGCAATCAAAAAAATAAATGGGTAGAATAGATAAACAAGAAAGATGTTGAAACATCCAAAGACCAAATACAAAGAGGTATGTACCTTGAGTGGCTAAGATAAGAAGAAAAAGAAGAAGAAAGACAACTGGCCGGTTAAATGACATCAAGGAGCAAGTTAAGTGCCAAGTCACTTTTCCGTTACTTCTCTAATGGAAAATGCTTAGTAGGACTGATTTGTCATTTTTCGAAAGTTGTGTTATTGAATTGAAATTAAAGTGATTGTTTTGTCAACTACGTCAAAGTTGAGTAACTGTTAGTGTAATTTACCCTTCTTTTTTCCAATGGCAATAACAAATGAATGAGGCCATCTCCTCTGGAGATTTGTTGTTGAATTGTATTTTATTTTTTTATTTAAAAAATAGGTAAAATATTTTTTGTATATTAGATTAAATAGCGTATTGAACATCTTTATTAAAAAAATTATTTATTTGTACAGTTAAAAATTAACGTAATTGGTGGAATAATCAGATAGTGACATGTGACGTATCAAGCGTACTTCATACTAACATACAAAGACAGATTTTTAACAGTATTAATGAATAGAATTTTTAACAAAAGGATCAGGTTGCTCTTTAATTTAATGCGTAGGGATTAATTTACCTATTTTTTGAATAGAAAAAATAAAATGCAATTTAACTTCTAATATAAGGACTCCATAATATCGGACATCTCCTCATCTTTTTTGGTTATATTATAGTAATGTTTTTTTTAATATTTAATAAAATATAAATGGGTTTTCAAAGTACAATTCCAAATGGCCCTTAACACCAAATGAGAACCTATATAAGGGTCCAATATCTAAATTCAAAGCTCAATTAATTTTATTGTCCATAAGTCTAAGATTTTGTTTAGTCGAATGGAAAAAAGGATAGAAAATTGAAAGGATGGAAAAAGCATTTTGGTAATGAGAGGTTAGATTTGGGAGAATTGTTTTGAGATGGTTTACCAAATGATGTTATAGGCAACATTACACAAGCTAATGGGTATAAAGTGAGTTGGGTTGAGTATGAGAAGTGGGTTTGGGAATAAGGAGACATCCAAGCCCAGAAGATCTCATAGAACAGCCCAGTTTTACCATCAATACCTGATGCTTTAAGAGCAACAATCTGGAAAACACCATCCTTAACTTCTTTTGTCATCAGGGGTTGGTTGAGGCAAAGGATATCATCTTGAGAGATGTGGGGTATATCCAAGTCCCTTGGGCAGTTTTGAATGACTTCTCTGCTCATAATAGTAGGACCACAAAAATGAAATTCAAAATAGTTGACAAAGATATGTTTTATAATCGTAGGGTCATTCACCCAATTGTTGTTGAGGTCCATGATACCCCCAAGCTTGGCCCTAAGATTGAGCAATAATGAAAGCATTTTGTAAATCCAGCTTCTTCTTTTGAAGACTTGCTTGTTCCATCTCTGTGATGAGCTTGTGATTTTGATTTTGCACACCAAGTTGAAAGAGGGGGATCCCTCAATTCGGGAGTTGTAAGCTTCACTGCATTGCAGATGCAAAGTCCACATAGCTTGAAATGTTCTGTTACTTGACACAATCATCAATACATTATCAGAGTAAACAATTGGAATATTTAAAACGGAAACATTTATGCATTGGAAAAAGCTTTATCAAGTCGTTCCCACACAACATCATCATGTTATTGTAATTAGATAAGTCGGTGAAGTTTTGGTACTTGACTAACACTGTTAAAATATGTTGATGTGACATTGATGATCAATAGTATGGCCACACATAGCAGGTTCACATTTTGACACGGTAAATTTTTTAATACATTTTTTAATTGTCACGTGTCAAAATGTGAGGCTGCCATGTGTCACCATGCTATTGGTCGTCAATGTCATGTGAGCGTATTTTAACTGTGTTAATCAGGTACATAAAAAAATACCAAGTTGACTTATGGTTTCTAAGTTTAGGTGTTAATTAGGTCCAAAAAAAGTTTAGGTACCAAATAGAGTACAAGTTACTAAGTTCAGATACCTCCATATATATTAACTATCCAATGCACTACGCCCTTCTTTATGTCACCAAAAATAAAATAAAATAAAAATAATTTTAACAAGTGTTATTTGAAATAATGAAGATTTTTCATTGCTCAAAAGAGGTGTTCATGGGCCAGGTCGAGTCGTGTTCAAAACACACTTAAGCATGATATTAACATACTTTATGTTTGTCCAAGCTCAAATCAACCCAAAATATGGGCCTAAAATTTTGCTCAAATCTATCAATATTTGCAAAAGACTAACCCAATCTCATTTTAAACTTGCTCATATTATTTTAAATTTTTTTAAAAATATTTATATAATTTTATTTTTTATTTATTAATTTTTTTTATATAGCCATCTTAACATTATTTTTTTCGGTAAAAAGAAACAACATAAAGCACTACATCAACCTATTAACATTAATCAGGCAATGACACATTACGATCAGCAAGTAATAAATCTTGTCCCGAAACCAGAGGTTCTTCAAACAATTGTAAAATTTAAAAATCAACTGCAGCACACTTAGCCACATGATCTGCAACCCTATTATGCTCCATTGGGATGTGGCACACTCTTATGTTCCATTTTCTTATGCAGGAGTTGATGCAAAAGTCTTAACTCCACCAAGCTGCTATTAGCGCCACCAACTGCTAACAGTAATTCTATCAAAAGAGCATTATCACATTCCACTTCAATCCTCCTAAACCCTTTTTCCCATGCTATAAAAAGGCCTTCCACCATCGCTCTAGCTTCAACTTTGAAAACGGATTCTTTACCCAATGACATTGAGTAACCACACAATCATTATGCATTTGAGTCTATATGTACACCTCCAATGGACGCATGAAATCCATTATTTGACACTGCCTTATCTGTATTAAGCTTTATCCAATCCTTCCCCAGACGAGGCCAATTCAATAAAGTATTATATATTTAGTATAGATTCATTTTTTTATGTGTTATAAATTACATAATATATATAACAAAATAACATAATATAAAGTATTATAAATTTAAAAACAGGTCGAGTTGGGCCTGACTCGGGCCTTGAATGTTCAAGCACGAGCTCGATCCATATTTTAAACGAGCCTATTATTTTTACCTAAACTTTTCCAAATTGGACAAACCTTTAAGTTTAGACGAATAATCATACCCATGAATAAACTCACAAGCATTCATCAAATCATTGAAAATAGTTGAAAATAATCCTTTTAACAAAATTAGAATTTCATTACTAAACTAAAATCAAAGCCAAAGAACCAAAAAAAAAAAAAAAATCAACTAATCACCTAAAAAAAGATATTTATAACAATATAATCATATTTATTGTGATGTTCATGTAAACTTTTATAGCCAAGGTAGGTTAAAGTACTATAGAGGTTTTTTATTAGGAGTCAAATTGTATTTTGCCTCTTTACTAAAAAAGATGGACAAATTATTCCTTGTACATTAGATTAACAAGTAAATTGATCCTTTCTGTTAAAATTTTTATCATTTATATTGTTAAAAACTGGTATGGTTGACAAAATAATCAGACAATGACATGTGATGTGCCACGTGTACCTCATGCTGACGTACACGGATCAATTTTTAACAACAGAATTGGATCAAATGTTTAACAGAATGACTAATTTTCTCTTTGATCCAATGTATAAAAGATAATTTACCTATTCTTTTAGTAAAATAAAATAAAATATAATCTAACTCCAAATATAAAGACTTTGATGATAATTTTACAGTCACTGTACTATATTACATATTAGAAGAGATAACAAATACCTCATCAATTGAGACATGCAAAATAATTATACATATATTTTTCTTCAAAATTAGTGACAAACTATGAAATTAAAGTTTTGTTATTGTTATACCAATTCTTAGTTTAAACTATCTGTTTAAAATTTGAGGAGGTTAGAATAAAAATAATAATTTTGAAAAATAAAATTGGACAAAAAAATTAGACTTGTTTTAATATGGGTCAGGGCTTGAACTTAAACACTCAAGACTGTTGGAACATTTTCAAATATTTATAGTGTTCCAATAACTATAAATGAATGAGTGTAATTAATCGAAAGATTATATTATTTGATTTTTTGAAAAAGAATTATAACTATTTAAATAATATTATTTGAATAGTTATAATATTAAATGAATAATTATGTGTTTATTTTAAAGACATTACTATTCAGAAAGATACCTATTGATGAAAGAAGTCTCTATGAAGAGACATGAAAATTCCTATAAATAGGAATGAGATTTCATTTAGAAATCATACCAACAAATTCTAATATTCTTTCTTTCCTTCATTCATTTTCTAATATTATTAGATTATTCTATAAAGTATTACTGCAGAAATCCTTTATAGAAATTGAGTTTCTTGTCATACATTGCTCAGTGTGTAGTGGGCTATTCTTGTCAGTGTAAAACACAAATAGTCATTGGCTTCATTGTATCCTCGAGGTTAATTTGCTTGGAACTCGTTTGCACACCGAAGATAGGTGGGGGCGAATATAACCTTAAAGATAATGGCTTGATACACGCCTTGGAGCCTTGTCCAATTTCTTTTTTAGTTCGAGTTCCGTTCGTGTGTTCGAGATTTTCCTCACCGGAGATCTGTACTAACAATTTTAAGGTTATAATTCATGATGACTACCACAACACATGAAAGTGGAACACTAAGGGAGTTGGCTTCCAATTTTGTCAAACTTGATCGGTTTGATGGTGGAAATTTTAGACGATGGCAGAAAAAGATGCACTTCTTATTATCAACTTTGAAGATTGCTTATGTTTTGGATACTCCAAGACCTGAAGAGACTGAAAACGAATTTGTTGCTGCAACCCGAGAAAGACAAAAATGGGACAATGCTGATTACATGTGCATGGGCCACATATTGAATGGTTTATCTGATGGTTTGTTCGACACCTACCAAAACGAGGTCACTGCTAAAGAATTATGGGACAAATTGGAGACAAGATACATGACCGAAGATATTACAAGTAAGAAATTTCTTGTCAGTCGTTTCAATAATTATCAAATGGTTGATGGTCATTCTGTTATGGAACAATTTCGTGATATTGAAAAGATGCTGAATCAATTCAAGCAATATGATATGAACATGGATGAAATGATTGTTGTATCCTCCATAATAGACAAACTTCCTCATCTTGGAAAGACTTTAAAAGAAGTCTAAAACATAAGAAAGAGGAAATATCTCTTGAGACTTTGGCAAATCATCTTCGTATTGAAGAAGAGTATCGAAAGCAAGATCAGAATCTAAATTCTGAAAATGCCAAAGTACATGTTACGGAGGAAGTACAGACTACTAAACCATTTAAGAGAAAATTCAAACAGACTGATAGAGCACCTAAGTTCAAAAAGAAACAAAAGGGCTCATGCTATCATTGTGGTAAGCCGGGACATTTCAAGAATGAATGTCAATTTTTAAAGAATAAATCATCTTCTAAGGCTGATAATAACAAAAAGTTCGTTGCAATGATATCTGAAATTAACATGGCACAAGATGATAATACATGGTGGATTGATACCGGAGCAACCAAACATGTGTGCAAAGACAAAAGCATGTTCACAAAGTTCACACAATATGAAAATGACAATGTCTTGTACACAGGAAATTCTTCCACCGCAGCAATCAAAAGCAAAGGGTTTGTTGAACTACAATTCACTTCTGGAAAGGTTTTAACTTTAAATGATGTATATTATGTGCCAGAAGTTAGAAAGAATTTAGTGTCTGGAAGTCTGTTGAATAAGTTTGGTTTCAAACTTGTTTTTGAGGCAGATAAGTTTATTTTGTCTAAGGGAGGAATTTTTGTAGGGAAAGAGTATATGTATGAGAGTATGTTCAAACTGAATATTATTAATAAGAATAAAAATACTATTTCTGCATATATGGTTGAATCTTTTTGTTTATGGCATTATAGATTAGGTCATTTGAATTATAGAAAATTAAATAACATGCATAAGTTAGATTTAATTCCTGTTTTTAATAATAATATTGAAAAATGCAATACATGTATGTTGACTAAAATTACAAGAAACCCTTTCTAAGGTTAAAAGAAAAACAAAATTGTTTGATTTAATACATAGTGATTTATGTGACATGCATAATACTCCTACATTAGGTGGAAAGAAATATTTTGTTACTTTTATTGATGATTGTTCTAAATATTGTTATGTATATTTATTGCATTCAAAAGATGAAGCGCTTGATAAATTTAAAGTTTATAAATCTGAAGTTGAACTTCAGTATGAATCATTTATCAAGTACTTAAGATCGGATAGAGGTGGAGAATACTACAATCCAAGTTATTTTGAATCCACTGGGATTGTCCATCAAGTTTCAGCCCCTTACACACCACAACAAAATGGTGTAGCTGAAAGGAAAAATAAAGTATTGACTGAAATGGTAAATTCAATGTTATCATATTCAGGTCTTGGACAAGGTTTTTGGGGAGAAGCTGTTCTAACAACTTGTCATATATTGAATAGAGTTCCTAATAAGGAAACTAAAATAACCCCTTACGAACAATGAAAAAATAAGAAACCAAACCTTAATTATTTGAAGGTTTGGGGTTGTAGAGCTATTGTCAAAGTTCCAACACCTAAACATAAAAAGTTAGGTGAAAGAAGAATTGAATGCATATTTATAGGATATGCACATAATAGCAAGGCATATAGGTTCATGGTAATTGAACCAAATGATTCAATTTTAATTAATATTGTTATTGAATCAAGAGATGCTATTTTTGATGAAAATAGATTTAATTCTATATCAAGACAATTATAGCCACAACAATTGATTCATTCTTCAAACGAGAATGAGATTCCATTGGAACAAATTGATAATAATGATAAATCTTGTCAAGAATTAAGAAGAAGTAAGAGGATTAAAAAGGTCAAAGATTTTGGACCAGATTTCATTATGTTTCTTGTAGTATATGCAATAAGATACCTTATTGTTATAATACGGAATCTGATCCTATTACATTTGAAGAGGCAATGAAATCTCAAGACTCTGCTTTTTGAAAAGGAGCATTAAATGATGAGATGGATTCAATAATGAGAAATCAAACATGGATCTTAGTTGATCTTCCACCGGGTTCCAAACCAATAGGTTGTAAATGGATCTTCAAAAAGAAAATAAAGGTCGATGGAACCATTGATAAGTTTAAAGTAAGGTTGGTAGCCAAAGGTTTTACACAAAAACAAGGTATTGATTACTTTGATACCTATGCTCCAGTAGCAAGAATTGCTACAATTAGACTCTTAATATCACTTACCTCTAAATATAATTTGGTTGTTCACCAAATGGATGTTAAAACTGCATTTTTAAATGGTGAATTGGAAGAGGAAGTGTACATGGAACAACCGGAAGGATTTGTTGTTCCAGGACAAGAGCATAAGGTATGTAAGCTTGTTAAATCTTTATATGGACTTAAACAAGCACCAAAACAGTGGCACCAAAAGTTTGACAATGTTGTTTTAGCTAATGGCTATAAAATAAATGAAACCGATAAGTGTATATATAGCAAATTTGAAAATGGAAAAGGTGTCATAATTTGCTTATATGTAGATGACATGCTCATTTTTGGCACGGATTTGGAACAAATAGAAAACACAAAGAAATCCTTGTCAAACAACTTTGCTATGAAGGATATGGGTGTAGCAGATGTTATTCTTGGGATTAAAATAACCCGAGATCAAAGCACTATAGCTTTATCACAATCACATTACATTGAAAATGTGCTTAAAAGCTTGATCTTTTCAATCAGATACCAAAGATCTACACCCATGGATCTTCAAATAAAATTAGTATCTAATGCTGGTGGGAAAATTGATCAATTGAAATATGTAAGTCTAATTGGTTGTCTTATGTACATAATGACTTGTACAAGACCAGATATTGCATATGTTGTTGAGAAATTGAGTAGGTACACAAGTAATCCAAGTAGTTTGTATTGGCAAGCTTTGAATCGAGTACTTAGGTACTTAAAGAAAACTATTAACTATGGATTGTGTTATAATGGATATCCTCTAGTTTTAGAAAGGTATTCGAATGCTAGTTGGATTACAAGTTTGGAAGATCATGCATCTACTAGTGGATGGATCTTCATTCTTGGTGGAGGAGCCATTTCTTGGGGTTCCAAGAAACAAACATGTATTACTGATTCTACCATGGCAGCAGAATTTATTGCATTAGCCGCTGCATCTAAAGAAGCAGAATGGTTAAGAAATTTGCTTTATGATGTACCTTTATGGCCTAAGCCAATTTCACCTATTTCTATCCGTTGTGATAGTGACGCTACTCTAGCAAAGGCATATAGCCAAGTATATAATGGAAAGTTTAGACACATTGGATTAAGACATAGTTATGTCCGAAAATTAATCTCTGATGGAGTGATCACTATTAATTATATGAGGTCAAGTGAAAATTTGGCAGATCCTTTGACAAAAAGTCTTGCTAGAGATGCAGTAAAAAGGACCTCAAAAGGGATAGGACTCAAGCCCATTAATTAGAGTCACCCATGATGGAAACTCGACTCAACGCTTGGTATAACGTCAAGTCTTGAGTTCAATGAGATAAAGTACATCATTAGTATGTGACTGTTAGCACTATAAATAAATTCATCCTAAGATTCAAGTGCTAGGTACCCGTAATGATAAGGGAAGGATGAGTAATGTACTTTTAATGGACCCATAACATAAATATGTTAGAGTGTTATAATTACGGGAACACTCTTGATGGGATCTACTTATGTGAGTGGAAGTGTGGCCGCTTCTAGGAGCTCAAGGGCTTGGCTCTGACAGCACTCATGAAAAGAGGACACAGACACATGGCCATAATAGTGTCCCTAGATACTATGCATTGATCGATGTTGAAATCATTGTGTAAGATGTGTTCAGTTAATCAAATGAAATAGTTGGTTCAAAGCTTAGTCTACCATGCAATTTCGATTAACTTTAACATTTTTCACTAAGTGAAGGTTCAATCGTAAGATACCTTCATTTATGCAAATTGATTTCCAAGAATATCAAAATCTAAAATATTTTGAAAATGGGTGGAGATTGTTGGAACATTTTCAAATATTTATAGTGTTCCAATAACTATAAATGAATGAGTGTAATTAATCAAAAGATTATATTATTTGATTTTTTAAAAAATAATTATAACTATTTAAATAATATTATTTGAATAGTTATAATATTAAATGAATAATTATGTGTTTATTTTAAAGACATTATTATTCAGAAAGATACTTATTGATGAAAGAAGTCTCTATGAAGAGACATGAAAATTCCTATAAATAGGAATGGGATTTCATTTGGAAATCATACCAACAAATTCTAATATTCTTTCTTTCATTCCTTCATTTTCTAATATTATTAGATTATTCTATAAAGTATTACTGCAAAATCATTTATAGAAATTGAGTTTCTTGTCATACATTGCTCAGTGTGTAGTGGGCTATTCTCGTCAGTGTAAAACACAAATAGTCATTGGCTTCATTGTATCCTCGAGGTTAATTTGCTTGGAACTGGTTTGTACATCGAAGATAGGTGGGGGCGAATATAACCTTAAAGATAGTGGCACGCCTTGGAGCCTTGTCCTATTTCTTCTTCAGTTCGAGTTTCGTTCGTGTGTTCGAGATTTTCATTACCGGAGATTTGTACTAACAAAGACTCGAGTTCGATCCAACCCAAATGTTTTCTAAATTTATAATATATTATATTTTGTTACTTTATATTTATTATATAATTATACCGCATAAAATTTAAATCTACCTAGTAATGAAATTATAATAAATAAAAAATATGTGTATAATTATTAAATAATGTCACATTTGGTACTTGTACTTTCATAATATATCCAATGTGATACATGAACTATTAATATGTGCTTTATTCTTATAATGTACTTTCATAAAATGTCTAATGTGGTACCTAGTGTTAACACCATTAGTGAGTTGTTAAACTAGCCAATGAAAATTGGAAACGCAAAATTTTCCCCCTAAATCATCAAATTCAATTTAAATTAAAAAAACAAATAATTAAACATATGGTTAATAAAAAAAGTAAATATTAAACTTAATAATCAAAAAACCATTCTCTGTTTGAATAAATGGTCATCTTCTCAAAAAAAAAAATTTAAATAATTTTTTTTATCTATGAAAGTACATGCATTTTCATGTAAGTTTAGTATTTACTTCTTCTTTCATTAACCATATGATTAGTTTTTTTTTATGTTTTTAATTTAATTTAATTTAATTTATTTAGATTTCAGCATAATGTTATATTATTCATGTGGTCTTAATGATTTGGAAAAAATTCTACGTGTCAAACTTTCATTGGTTGGTTTAGCAATTTATGTACTAAAACACATATTAATAGTTCAAGTACCGTAAGTACAAGTATCATAATAAAAGCACATTGATAGTTTAGGTACCACATTGAACATTTTCAAAATACAAGTATCAAATGTGACATTATCCTAATATTAAATTAAAATTTATATGAATATCTTTAGAAAATAAAAATAAGGGTGGGTCTAAAATAGATTTGGGTTAACCATTTACAAATATAGACATTCGACAAAATTTTAGACTCATATTTTGGGATGCGTCGAATTTGGGCAAATATAAAATGTGTTACTATCATACTTAAGCCTAACCCGAACTCAACCCATAAATACTTCTATTTGTAATTATTATTTATTCAATTATAATTAAATTTGATTATTCAGAATAATCAAATATTCAAGTTTTTTTTTTAAGTATTAATCATTTTCAAAATTTTTGAAAAGATTAATTAGACCCTTTAAAAATATTGTAATTTCTAATTAAGCGTTTTAAAATTTTTAAAAAATTTAAGTATGCATCCAAAATTTAATGGCATCAAATATCCTTAACTTTTTTGTTTAAATTACATGTTGATCCATGTACTTTAAAACATTTTAATTGAGGTGTTCAAAATATCAGTTAATCAAATCTTTTTATTAACCTAGACATTAAATGCTATATGAAGTATCATTGTAAACTCATGTGTATAATATATATATATATATATATATATATATTACATGTACTTAGATTCAGAGGCGAAGCTAGGGGCTGGCAGGGTCCAGCCCTCCCTAAAATGAAAATTTCTTATTTAGACCCTTTAAATTTTTTTAAAATTTTAAATTAATAAAGGTAAAATTGTACTTTGGCTCCCCTAAAATTATAAAAATTTGATTTAATCTTTTAAAAATTGTAAAGATATAGACTATAAAAAATTAAAATTTCATTCGACCCCCCTAAAAAATTGTTCTGGCGTTGCCCCTACTTAGATTCTGTGTTAAAGGAAAAAAAAAACTTCTAAAATTTTATTGACACTGCTTTTTTTTTTTGTAATGTGTTTTATCCAAATTATCTATGCAATATGTACATATATGATTACAATTTGATCCACATGTTTTAAATATACTCTGCATTAAATTCGAAGTGGCATTTAACGACTAAATTGACAGTTAAGCTAACAAAAGGACTTGATTGATACAATATTGATACTTGAAGGACTTAATTAGAATATTTAAAATTTAGAGAGGATCTAGAATTTTCATTTTAATGAGACAAAATTGAGGACATCACCTAAAAAGGGTATATTGCATGGTTTGATACTTTTCTTTGCAGGTTCCATACTTAGAATAAAAAAAAGGCATGCCGCCTTCATATATACTTTTCTTTAACATCCTCAGTTTTCTTGTTGCAGCTTGTTCCCTCTTTTTACTGCCTTTCCCTTCTCTTCTTAACTATTCCATTTATATAAACAAATAAGGAAGAAAGGAATTTCAGTCTCAATATATCCATCTCACGTTTGGGCACAAACAACAAAGCTCTGAGGTTGTCGTCTTTGTCTTGTTTGTTTGTTTGTTTCTGCCCCTACAAGACATGCTATGCCATTGCCTGCAATAAGGGACACATTGTAACACAAATGGTGGAATCGAATTGGGTTATCGAAGTTAATCGAAAACTCGAGAACATGGTGAATACTGAGGCAGAGAAGGAGCATTGGATGAAGCAATCAATCTACAGAATGCCTGCTGCCATTGCTGAGCTTAACAAGAAAGCTTACATGCCTCAAGTTGTGTCCTTCGGTCCTTACCACCATGGCGAAGACCGTGTAAAGCCCATGGAGGATCATAAGAAACGAGCACTCCTTCATTTCCTTAAAAGATCCAACAAGCCTTTGGATTTGTTTGTGGAGTTTTTGAATAAAGACTTGCAGAAATTGAAGGAATGCTATGATTTGCTTGATCCTATATGGCAAGATGACGACAAGTTTTTGCAGCTGATGATTGTGGATGGGTGTTTCATGCTGGAGATTCTACGCTCTGCTACTCATACAATGGATGATTATGCTCCAAATGACCCAATCTTCAGCAACCATGGGAAGATACATGTTATGCCATTCATTAAACGAGATATGTTGATGCTTGAGAATCAATTGCCAATTCCTGTTCTCTACAGCTTGGTTGCTGTAGATAGCAATGGAACTAAGGTTTACAATTTGGTAACTTTTTATTGAATGTGTGTGTGTGTGTGTGTGTGTGTGTGTGTAACAGGTTTTACAATGTTGCAGGATGGAGAGTTCGTGAATAAACTTATACTCAAGTTCAGTTCCCCACATACGCCCATCTTGAACATGGGGCCTTGTTTGCACGTCTTGGATGTGTATAGGAAGAGTCTGATTCAAGACATACAGCCAGCACGTAAACGGAGAAAACGACTCCTTAAATATCGAAGCTCTTCGCACCAGGATGGTGACGACATCATTCGATCTGCAATGGAGCTTCAGGAAGCCGGAATCCGGTTCAAAAAAAGCAAGACCATGAGCTTCAAGGACATCTCGTTCCGCAGCGGTGTACTTAAGCTTCCAGTTATCATCGTAGACGATGCAACAGAGTCAATGTTTTTAAACCTAATAGCATTCGAACGTTTCCATGTTGGGGCAGGCAATGAGGTGACATCCTACATCTTTTTCATGGATAACATAATTGATAATGAGAGGGATGTGGCACTTCTGCATTCCACCGGGATCATTCAGAATGCACTTGGAAGTGATAAAGCAGTGGCTCACCTGTTCAACTCGCTGTCAAAAGATATAACGTTGGATCCAGAGAGCAGCCTGGATGAGGTGCAGAAGAAGGTGAACAAGTACTGCAAGAAAGCTTGGAATGAATGGCGAGCTAACCTCATCCATACCTACTTTAGAAACCCATGGGCTATGCTTTCCTTGATTGGTGCCATCTTTCTTTTTGCCCTCACTATAGTACAAACTGTGTACACTATATATCCTTACTACCACGACTCTTCTCCCTCACCCCCTCCACCACTTGCTCCGCCACCTATGGCTCCTCCACCAATTGCTCAGCCTCCTACAGCTCCACCAATGGCCTCTCCGAAACATAGGGTTCCTTCACAATCCAATCGAACTCACCATTGATATATGATATGATAAAATATAATTCCCTTCCTGCTAATAAGATATGCTGTTTCTGGCTACCCCCATCATGCGCAGCTTGGATTCATTGCAGATTTTTACAAGATTTTTTTTTTTTTGAATTAATTTGATTCATAATATTGATGACATTATAATATGTGTGTACAAACAAGAAATAAGTGGATTTTGCTCTTTTACTGCATGATTCAACACTATTATAAGAAGTGGTTATACATGCACTATTATAACCAAAGGGGATTTCACTTCTCTTCAAATCCTTAATATACTCTGTGAACTAATTCAATGTTATGATATATTTTTATGTCAGAAATTTGTAAAATGTAAAGGGCTTTAACAGCAGAGTTAAAAGAATGACAGGAACAATGTTGTCATTTGCAAAACTGAGTAGAGATATTAGGCTTTTTGTCTGTGGGGTTGGTCATTAAAAGAGGAATGGATCAAAAAAAGGCTCCATCCCAGTTCCTCTTCTTCCCTCCTATATAATCCCATTAACCAACCATCCTATCCCTGCCCCTCAACCCAATGTTATTTTCATACTAATAACTACTTAATAAGGCACCGGAGTTTAGCTATGTGTATCCAACTCAGAATATATATTAATCTTCTTTCCACTTGTTCACATACTTGAGGAATGCATTAGCAGGATTTTCCCTAGGTGGTGCCCGTACACGAGTTGATCTCCGCAGCACAGCCTCTTCCAAAGCAATCTTCTGAGCCAAATCCTTTGATCTTTTTTGGAGTTCCAAGCTGTAATGTCAAAACTCAGAAACCTCAATTAGATTGGGGATGAAACTAAGACCATTTGTTCTACAAGGAAAACTAGTTGACACACTCACCTGATCCTAGGATAGAATTTTTCCAGCTGTTGTTGAAGAGCTCTCTCTCTCTCACCCTTTGGATTAAGTGAGCTCATAAGTGCATCAACCTGTCCATCAAGTTTTGGTTATAACTTTAACTGAAGAACCCTAAGAAAAAGAATCATTTTAAAAATGTCACCTACCTCTTCCTTGGCACAATAATAGCCCCACTGCTTTGAATCAGAACTCTCAACAAATATCCTCCCATCTCGCCTAAACCACCAATACCTGTTATAGTCTCTGTCTTTACCTAAGGGATTGGTCCGGATGCTTCGTTTCTCCATCTCACGTTTAAAATATTCCTTCTGTTATATAAATAATGTTAATGAAACAACAATAAAGCAAAATATACATGAAAATCACATCAATTGGAGAGCAAGGATATGGGATTGAACCCTCTGTTCCCTCTTTTCTTTACTCTTCTTCTCCTGATCTTCCTTTTTTTCACCAGTTAGCTGTTTCTGTGCTTCCTTCTCATCTGAGTTTGTTATATTTTCAGCTTCGACTTTTGGATCCAATTTTTGCTTCTCTCCTTTCTTGGATTGCCCGTTTAATTGCTTCCTGCTACGGTTACAAAAGAGATACTTCTTCTTCAAACAACATAACTAAGGTGCATCCCTAGCTCAAAATAATACTTGATCAAAAAGGGAAAAAAAGGATTAATCTAAGATCCATTTGATTGATGATTTTACCATTTTCTTCGCACTTACTTTAATAAATAGAAAACAAATGGAAAGTAACAAATGCATCAAGTAAGCAGATCCTTGGTAATAATCTCAATGTTTAAAAAATAAGCACACGTACCTATTAACAAATGCATTGCTTTGTCTAGATGAAATAACCTCCTCCACCATATCACCATTCTCTTCTCCATTTTCTGCCATATGTGGATTGCTTCCTGTGCTCTCCATACTATTTTCCTTTACTACTAATCCATTAGACTCACCTTTCAACTGTTCTTTTTCTTCTCGTTTCTTTCTAGCATATTCCAAAGCTTCCCCTCTTACCGTGGCTCCAAGTGCCCGTCGCTGCTCAATTAGATCATCCAACTTGCCCCTGATAAGATCGGTTTCAAGGGCATGACAAACCAATTCGCGCAAAATCCCTAACTTAGCATTAGCATCCAGAAGGCCATAGTGCCCTCTCTTTATAGTGGTCATACAAGAGCATAATTCAGTAACATTGATCATTTCCAAGAAATCAAAGACATACTCGGTCCAAGTGATGAGTGAAATCTGAAACAAAAACAGTCAAAAGACAAAGCATGAGCAAGGGAAGCCCCACATGGGAGGAAAATAAAGAGATTTTCAAGCAAGAAAGGAAAAACATTTATCTACACATCTATGCGAATTTCAACAAGATTCTGACCTTCGACTTTCGTTTTTTGTTCTGTAAAGCCAATGAATATTCACCATCATCTTTTATGAGTATACGAAGTAGAGCTGAATGTGTTTCCACAATAAGAACCAAATTACTATCCTTGTGACAGATGGCATTTTCAAAATCTTCAAGAGAAAATGGCCATAAATTGAGCACCCTGCTAAATGAAGAGCAAAAATCCCAAACCATCAAAAGATCCCCAATACAATCCATTGGAACATTGAAATCCCTTGAAGGAGAGGGGCGATCAGTAAACAGTGGATCATCAGGACCAGGCTTCACCAGCAGGTCATCAATTGGATATTTGACAGGTTCGTCCTCAGGCTGATTATTTTCTGTAAATTAACATTAGAAGCAAGAAACAAAATAAGTGAACAAATAAACACAGTGCCATTGAATTGCATACTGAAAAAAGGTGTGACTTTGCTCTTGCATAACCCAACACCCCACCCCCACCCCCAAGAGAAGAAAAGCACTCACAAGAAATAAAACCAAGAGGAAAGAAATGTAAAAACTGAAAACTGTCAGGCCATAATCTCCACAACTTAATACAAGAAACTAAGAAAAGAAAAATGATGTTCAACTTGCACCAAGATTAACTATACCTTCCTTAGTAGCATCAGGCTTCCCAGTTTCTCCTTTATTCCTTTTGGATTTCCCAGATTCTCCGTTTGCTTCCTGGACATGAGAATTTATGAGCCAAAATATAATATCATAAAATAAATATCTTAAAACGAATACCATAAATATGCATAATTACCCCAACATTGTTTCTATTCTCATTTTTCCTTTTCTTCGTTCTGTTAACCAGCTGTCCACCTTGAAGGAAGAATTTGCTACGCAACTCCTCTGGAAGATCCGTTGAAATACCATGTTTCTGCGCCAGTTTTTCATGAAGCACCCAAGGAATACTTCGGCATGTGGACTCCCGAATAAAAGACTTCAAAATTTTTCTGTTGAAGGGTGTTTTCTTCCACACCAGATCTTCTCCATGTAACATTGCATTTTCTGTTATTTTCTTATTTTCTCCAAGCAATGCCACCTCATATTGCGTTTTGCCAACACCATTCTCCACAATTTTTAACACTCTGCATGGGTAAAGACCATCATCCTTCTTTCCATACAATTCAGCACCCACAAACAGATCTTTCTGCAATTTTTTAGTCACTAGATCAGCAAGATCTCTCAATGATAGCATACCTGTGAGAAAACCACAGGTTATTTGACAGAGTTGCACAAAAGCAGTGAAAAGATTAAACAAGGAATTGAAAATACTGAAACTAAAAATAACAAAAGCACAAGTTCAGAAAGCTGAGTTTTTTAAAGGCAAATGCATAAGGCTCTTTTTCTTTTTTTCCCTTTTAAACAGCAGTTGAATTTTTCTAGTTTTCCCTAACAATCTGAAGTTAAGATCCCTGATCATTCATGACGTCGTTTCTAGATTACTCTCAGCACCACAAACCTTTGCCACACAAGGATAGTGGCACATACAAAATATCATGCAACGATCGACTTAACTCAAGCCTAGAGAAGATATCTGTAGATCATGTGCAAGGGAATATATCCCTAAATCATAAGAACTTCAATAGTCACAATAATCAGAAATGAACCAAGAACAATCCAATCGCGTATATTTATTGCAGCATTTTCTCATTGATCAGATTCTTGTAGAAGGAAAAAAGATTTTGGTTATAGTATATCTCACCAACTAGTTCTTCTAACCCCTAATAATTAAAATGCGAGAATTAGAACAATCAAATATATCTTACATCTTATCAGTGTTAGTAAACCTACACTTTATAAATTTATATGCACTAGGTAAAAATCAGCGCGGTGCATCACATCTACCTCAACTGAAATTATAACAGCTCAGACAAGTTTTGTAGCATTTATGAGTGACACAATTTTAGCAACATAATCATCTTCGACCATTATAAAATCTTTTTACTTCTATTCTTCTGTGTTCTACCTTCTACGACACCAGATGTACAACCCAAGTATACTTCCATTTGATAAAAAAAAAAACATGTCAAATCACAACATTCTAAATTTCAAACGCTTCAAATTCCTAAAAAAGAAGATTTTATAATTAAAGTGTTCTAAAATGTAAGCACTTAAAATCCCTCAAAAGTTTAAAGCACTAACAACCCTAGATATTACGAACTAAAGGATAGTGAAAAATAGTCATGTAATCAACCCCAAGCACTTTGGTATTATTGAAGTTATATGATACATTTGGTTGTAAATAGCATTAGACTCTGAGGATTGTATCTCTTCTCTCTTCTTTCTCTCACTTTCTTTTATTATTTTCCAATTAATAATTTTCATCGATCTTGATAACTTGAAAATACTATTTTAAAAATCTCAAACCTTTATATTTTCAAACCTTAACCCCAAATACAAACGAATAAAAAGAATTAACTTTTTTAAACACACAAAATTTTGGTAGAACAAATAATGTTAATCTCGCAAAATCAGAACACTAAAAATTGCTCCTAAAAGCTTACAACATCAAACTGATATATCTTTTATTTAGACAACTATAACAAACAGCATAACTGTGATACACAGATATTTCAAGTAAAAGCAACAATCATCCGATCGCTACTTTCTAATAGCTCAAACTTAAGAATCTTAAACCATCCCAAAGCTCATACTTTTTAAGAAAGCCAAGGTTTGAAACAACTAGGCTATTAAAACGAGAAAGGTTCTAAAAGGTACAATTATCAAAATTCCCCAGACCTTACCTGTATTACAATGAAATGCACCACTAAAGACATCCCTATACAATATCTACAAACAAATCCATTGAAGCTGCTTTTCAGTAAAGGATACAACTGTTGTTACCAGATTGCAAGTGGGTTGCTGTTATGAAAGGATATTAAACCCATTTCCACCAGTACACTAAGGGACTCAGGACTTCAATCAACTATGTGCTACGACTACAATCCAATTAAGGTTTAAACCACATAAGAGAAAGATAAGTGGTTCAAGATTTAGATCTGACTCAAGAGTATCTCTTATGTCAGGGTAAATCAAATATTTCTAACTATAACTTATCCACTTAAATCAGTAACCGCAAAATACAAGCCAAAAATGAGGGTAGAGGCAAGCGAATAAGAATAACTACTAAAGCTTTAGTCAGCAAAGTGGTTGATTGGTTCTTACTAAATTGTATAATACGCAATGCAGGTGCCACAAGATCATTGGGTAGCTGTTGAACCTTTTGAATTGCATGTTTTTCCGTCACCATGGCTTCTTCATAAGTCAAGTTAGATTTTCCAGTTGATTTGCACATCCAAACTCTCTGACGATATAAATTTATCCGGTTCAGATACTCTCTGATCTATGTTAAGGAAAACAAACATGCAATGACACCTCCTTTCAAAGATGGCTAGCTCAAGAAAAGCAAAAGTTTAGAAAAAGAAAATGAAGCATTTGCTTCTGGTCATTAGGAAAGAGAAGGCCTCCGATCTTGACAGAGTACAACATAACTGGAGTGGTGAGTGGTTACAGAACTTAATAAAATTCATCGACGCAAACTCAAGAAAGCATGATATATACTTTTCCTTCTCATCTAGGTAAAAAATTTGCATTTCCTTAAACTGCAATAAGCTTTGCAAGAACTAGACAGAGGATAACATAAAACCCCATGAAAAAAAAAATAATGATTATAATTATTGAAGTACTTCAACTTAGGATACTGATAATCTCGAAAAATCTCTTTGGTGAATCGAACTTGGTATACAAGCTCAGAGGGCTCCAAATCTTCTGGTGGCTTTGCTAAATCAAAAGGCTTCCTCTTGAAGAGAGGCATTTTCCAAATTGCTTCCTCTGACAAATGCACCAAGACCACAGAATAAGAGATAATTCTGTCTGCCACCAAAGTCAACTAAACAAGCAGAAGACAGCAAAAATAACAGTCAACAAGCTTTTATTTTTCTCCATGATAAAAGCACCTAGCCTCGGATACAACACATTACCAAACCAAAGATACATAATTTTGAAATTGCAGTAATGCAAATCTTATTGGATGGAAATAATTAAATCAAAAGGCTTAAGTAATTTTTGCACTCAATCAAAATGTACAAGACAAAATACTAAAAAGAAGAATATGTTGTGAATCGGAATTTTCTACAATAACTAACAAGTGAAATTATGTAGAATAGTATTTTATTTTTCTACAATAAGCAAATCTTATTGGATGGAAATAGCAAGCGCAATGTAGTGTGGCGATGGACCCAGTAATGTACATTAGTATTGCTCCATTTTTTTAATTATAAAAAAAAAAAAACCCAAAACATCGTTGAATACTTGAATTCCCAGTTTTCCTTCATATCTTCCTTCAAAAATCAGAACCCAGAAAGACCCATTCAAGAAAACAACAATACCGCTCACAAGTCAAAGCCAGAAACCCTAAAATGTTCGTTTCGATTTTTAAAAAATAAATAATAATCAAAAGTATTCAACCGACCAGAACAGGAATAAAGCAATTACTTACCAAGCAATGTCATCTGATAGAATATGAACACTAAAATCTATGAAAACCCAAATCAAATAAAAAAAAAGAACATATAAATGAACCAAAAAAACAATGAAATTGGCCATAGTAGAACAAAAACTAAGCTTCCCGCCACAGCATAAATAAATAAATAGTAAAAATGGAAAAAGAACAATACTTTTGCATGCAAAAAAAATCAATTGAAAATGCCAAAGAGGAATCAAAAGAAATAGAAATCTTACAAGGAATGTATTAAGCAGTGCGGTCGCAGTTTTTCTTTTTTTTTTTTTTTTTATTAAAGCTTGGTTTTTTAGTTAAGTTTTAAATTTTATTCGAAACGAAAGAGAAAGTTCTCACGTTTTCTTTTCTCTCTTGCTACACTCCTCTCTCCTTGGAAGGCCGACGCTCCCCGTGGAAAATACATATATTTATTTAGACAGATGCCATATTATTAAATTTGCATTTAGGTCCCTTAAAAATCATATAATTACAATATACCCACAATATGGGCTAAAAACCTAAATTTATATATTTATTAATGTGTGCTTGTGTCAGGGGCTCTAACTTAAGTTTGGCAAACCGCGCGGTCTTATAGTTGGTTTTTTTGCTTCAAATTCGTCTAAATCAACCTAATTCTCGAAAAGTGAAACTAAAATGGAAGCAAATTCAAAAACTGAACGAGCAATGAAAAAAAAAGCCAAAAGAAAACAATGATAGAATACAATGACAATATTACAAATGAGGGGAAGGCCTCAATACAAATCGAATTACATCAACATTGAGATTAGTGTCTATTTATAAGGTGAGTGTCTTAGGGGATTTAAATAATATACATCTTTATCCCTTAGTATTTATAATAATTACTCTGGTAATTCTATTTTTACTGGAGCGTTTTATTAGGCCACTAATGCTTCAAGTAAATGAGTTTATCCATGTGTTCCACAAATCGGATCAATTCAAGTGGGTCAAATAAGTCTCATTTAATCAGTTGACCTCTATGGGACACTCTGTGTACATTCGTCATGGGCTTTAATTCGCGACCAGTGACACTTAGACACCTCATAGTAATTGAATGAAAATGTAATTATCGGTAGTTTAATTACAATAAATTGTAATTTTCTAGATATGATTGATTGACAAAGTGTAGTTAAATTGTAATTTTCTATGACGCGTTTGATACAAATTATAATTATATAGTTACATGTTTTTTTTTAAGTTATTAATTATTGTAAAAAAAATTATTAATAATACTTCAAAAAATCTAAACGAATAACAAAATTAAAATTAAATCATCGTATCTAATATATTTGTCTAATAAAGTAGTAAATAATACAATTACAAATAAAAATAAAAATAACAAGGAAAATAAATATTATATGTAACTTTACCTAATTGCTCTAGCACTCCATATTTATTGGATTATTCCCTCTATAACAATTAACATATACTCGTTAATTTGTTGGTCCTTGACCAATTTCTTGACTATATTATCAGGATCATTCTTGACTAATTTGTTCATCATCTGAATCTATATAATTAAGATTATTAGGATCTACTTTTATGTACTTTTCAAAAATTGAATCATTATAACTCCACTTATGAATCAAATTATGGGCCAATTTAGTGTTATTGTTGCAGTCGAAAAATATTTTTTAAAAACTCAATTTGAAATAAGTGCTTTTGGAAAGTGTTGTGAAAAAGTGTAATTTATTAATTTAAGGCGTTTAGTATTACTATAAAAAACAATAAAAAATTTTGATTTGATTTGAACTTGTGCTTATCAGGCTCAATAAAACATTCACTTTACCACTAAACCAAAGATATACTTGAATATGTTATTTATATTTTATTGTATGTTATTTTTAAACACACATTCGTGTTTTAAATTTGTTATTTCCACACGCATATGCGTGTGATAGAATATCTAATATTAATAATGTATTTGATTGAATTGGTGTCACAAGTTAACTTAACACCAACTTAAGATTGATGACAACACCATGATAAACAATTTAATCTATTTTTTTAACTAATGTATATATTTCACGTGTTATTATTAATTAGTTTCAAACCATAACACCATGATAAACAATTTAATCTATTTTTTTAGTAATGTATATATTTCACGTGTTATTATTAATTAGTTTTAAACTATAAATTTTATTACTTATTATATATTATTTTTAAACACACATTTATATTTTAAATTTGTAATTTCCACACATACACTTATGATAAAATTTTTAATACATTTATTAATAGTATAGATGGGTGACATCCTCACTTTATGAAAAACAAAAAAGTTGAGAAGTTAAAAGTATTAATTTTTGGTAAATTCAATTTTTCAAAAATCAATATAATCCAACTATTATCTCCTTTAACAATCAATTCAATTTAATTGTTGCTATTCAACCTTGGTATTATCAACCATGTAAATTTATTTATTTTCTTTAAAAATATTTTAATATTACGATAATAAAATATAAATTTTAAATATTTTTTAAAAAATTAACATAAATTATGTGTAAAATTAATGATAAACAAAAATAGTACAAAAATTCAAATATAACGATAAATGATAGTTAAATAATTTAATATAATAATACATCTAATATAAATTAATCTAAATATTTAAATAATTAATATAAATAAAAATATTTTGATAATTTCACTTTAATACACAAAAGTTAAAACCTTAAAATACTTAGGCCATATTTGGTTCAATGTAGCATAACCATTACAATCTTATTCCGTAGGCCCACTCTAAACACTTATTTGGTTCAATGAAATGTCCTATTACGAGTTTATTCCGTTACGAACTTATGCAATGAAATTATCTGATTTCTAATCTGTTTCCTCGCCACCGATTACTGATTCGGTGTTTTAGGAGACCATCAACTCAAAAACGCTCCCTACTTTGCCCTCTCCTACAATCACATTCATCGCAGCGTCAGCTAAAACATTTTCTCCCTCGTTCCTTCCATATTCCTCTATTCCAATTTTTTTGCCCTCTTTTTCTGCTTTATTTTTCTTTCTCTCAATAGAGTTTTTCTTTTCCTCTCTTCCATTTCTTTTTCTTGATCTATAAAATTCCATCGATTATTGTAAGGAGCAAGAGGGTTCTTAGAGGGGGAATTGAAATCTAAATCGAAAACCGAAAATGTTGAGGGTAAACCGAGTGATAAACCGGGCACGAGCTTCGATTTCAAATTGTCAATACCTCCTAAGTCATGGCCCAAAGATTTCCCCTTCACCTTCTCAACATTTCGCTTCAAAACCATCCATTCGCTTCTTCGATAATTACAAGGCAATTCCTCCATCTCCCCCTTTTTAACTCTAAAATATTTGATTTTTTAAGTTATAGTTCTTTTTAAATTTTTGTCTTGTGTCTGCAGTGTAGGAGCCCAAATATGCCCGGGCCTATTAACCAGATTAAAAAAAAAACCAAAATTAAATAAAAACCATTAATAAAGTCCAAAAGTCCAAAAATTAACAGTATCAGTCCATTACAAAAAAAATAAGGCCCACCAAGTCCTAACCCACTTACAAACTATTAACCCAAATTAAACCTAGCCCAAATTGCTAAATACAGCAGGCCCGAAATTTAAGCCCAATCCGAGGAGCCCAAATGGCCCAAGCAATTTTCGGCAAAGGAAACCCTAAAGACCTTCTGGAAGCTTCATGCGCCGCAGCCCTGCTGATGGTTGGGCTACCGCATCCCTCCACGCGCGCCGTTTCAGCAGCCTCCAGTGCCCACGCGCTCCACCCACGCGCAAGCCTGCACGCATCGTGCGTGCCTTCGCGCTCAGTGTCGTCCGTACCCCCAGGCTGGCCTCCATACCTTCGTACCTGCACGACAAAACGACAACAGCAAGAAAAACAAAAAGAAAAAATGCTGTATTTTATTTTTCAATTTTTATTTTTCAACTATAAAAAGCCGGAAGAAATACTTTTACAAAAAAATAGAGACAGAGAAATAAAAATCAGAAACAGAATTTCAGAGGTTTTTCTCTGATTTCATCTTCTTCTTGTTCCTTCATCTATTTCAATAGCATTTTTTTTTATCTTATATATGCGAATAAAATAAAAAGAGGACTTACCTCCGAAGGTTGAAACGACGGTCCGCCTTCTTCGTCGAAATCGAAGCAAGGGTGGTCGTCGAGGCTAGGTCGGGCCTGGTTTGAAGGAGGGGCTGAATGGTCCTAAATCGGCCATTGATCGCCGACTACAATGGCGCCGCAGTGGCTGGATTTCCACTTTCTTACGTGCGTGAGTACGAAAACCGGGGGCTAGGGTTTAGTTAAAGGATTAGCGAGAGCTTAATGGGGTTTTAAAGGGTTGGTAGCCATTAAAAAAACGACGTCGTTCGGGTTCGATTTAATAGCCATGAAACGACGCCATCTTCGAGTGACCGGTCCGACCGATCCAATGTCCACGGGACCCGCGTGCTTTTCAGCGGTGATGGAATATTTGCGCGTCTAGTCCTCCCGTGTCGTTTTTTTTCTCGATTAAACCTATTATGCATTTCGTTATTTTTTAAATTGAGCTATACAATTCATGCGTTATTTCAATCTAATCCTATCTGTGTGCTACGTTTTGATTATCGAAATATTTGCTGATTTAGTCACTGATAAATTACGCGCGTTTGACAATCCTTGTGTATATTTAAATGATTTTATTTATTATAAAATAGTCTGTAAATTTTGTTTCTGTTTCAATTAAGCACCTTTTTGTTTTCATATACAATCTTCACGTTTTTATTAGGTTTAATTCATTTTTTAAATTGGTTTTAAATTATTTTATAATATGATAAAATGTATATCTATATATTATTGAAATTAGACCATTTTCTAAATATATGTATATAATTTGTATTAAAATTATTTTATTCTTGTGCATACATTATTAAGTTCATATTATGTATATATAATTTTGATATTTAATCTCCTCTAAAATTATTTGTGTTACACATCTTTTTTCATAATTTATTACACATAGCTTAATGTGTACTTACATACATATATGTAAGATTAGTGTTAGAATTATTCCATTGATTTCGTAATATTGTTGATGTATGTATGTTAATTAATTTTCTTTGTCACTGACTTAATGTTTGATAATTATTGATATTATGTATGTTTTTATACTCGTTTTATATTGGTTGCTTGAGCTTCGATGCCGTCATATTTCATTTGTGCATAATTACTTCACGTTGTATGTTATTATTCGATCACACTTTATTCGTTAGAAAGCCATATTTTAGCACCGCTCATGATTTCAAAAATCATTTTGTGCAAGGTTTTAAAATAAAGGCAATGTTCCGTATTTGGGAATTTGAGACATTGCGCCTTAACTTACTGGGTGTGATATTTTATCATCTCGAGATAAGAATTTCAAAAGAACAAAGGCAATATTCCGTATTCGGGAATTTTGAGAAATAGTGCCCTAACTTACTGGGTTTCAATTTTTCATTTGACCCAAATAATGGAATATCCTTCTTAATTTTAAATATACAAGTATTAAATGTCGAAGGATAAATCCAACTTCGAGAATATAAGATCTTATGCCCTAACTTACTAAGTATGGCATTTTATTTTTCCGAAATAGGGAGCTTTGGCATCCAATACGGTTTTGTCCAAATATATATATATTTTAAATAAATGGATCGTAATCTAAAATCTTTTCAAATTTTCGACGTCAAGACATTAATTAATCAATTCGGTACCAATTACAAGCGTTACGGGGTGTTAATCCTTCCTAAATGCGTGTGAAGACTCCCAACCTATTTTCTCGAATTTCGTAGACCAAAAACACCATTTTAGTAAATCAAAATGTTTTATTAAAACAAAGGTGACCCGATCACACATCATCAAAAAAGATTGGTGGCGACTCCATTTCCATATTTTTAAAGTCGATTCCCGTTTTTCAAAACTCCGGTCAAAAAATGGTTTCGACAGCTTGGCGACTCCACTGGGGACTGGTTGAGAGTCAGGCCATAAATTGATTAATTTCTGTCCTTTTGTCGAAAATTAAAAATTTGATTTGAAAAATTACGATTCTTTTATTGCTTTCGCTTGCATCATTTCATTTGATTGCTATGGTTCGAGTCTTGTAGAATACTTTGCATCATATTGCATAACCGTTGGGTCACACCTTTAAGTGGGAGTGAAAAGCTACTCCTTCGTGATGTTTTCACCTCCGTGTAGGATAGTGAATTACTTCCGGGATACATCCGTACCTATGTCTTCGTGAGATTTTCATCTCCGTGTAGCCATAGGGAAATGTATTCCCCTGAACCGAACTCGATCCATATGAGCCTATAATGGGTGAGGATTGAGGAATCTGCTGGTTCAGGTACCCTCAACTTTAGAACTTAAACTGCATGTAAAAGGCCCTAAGAGCCTATCCTAGATGGAGTTGTGATAAACCCTAGTGGTCACCCAATAGGTGCTTGAATATTTTACATGTTTTTCGTTTCTATCGTACTGACTATTTGTTTTATTTTTGTTGCTTTGCATGCATTTTCATATTAGAGAAGGGTGTCGAGTCGGGTTCGGTTGCTAAATTAGGGAGCTCGACATGAAAAATGACTTTCTTGATAAAACGGAAGACAATACGGATGTTCGTATATTTGTAATTCGCTCTATGTAAAGAGCTTTGTTTTCAAATAAAGTTTCCTAAATAGAATTGAATCAGAATCGGCTCCTTTTGCATTACGTGCATTCACATAGCATTACATCACATGCATTAGATTTCATGAGAGGACCCTGATTGGTTGAAATTATTTCAGTATTAACCTGGACACCAGTAAAACCAAACATCCCTACGGTACCCGAATCAAGATGAAATATATGGATCAGAGACTAGAAAAGCTTGAACAGCTTCAAAGGGAGATGCAAGAGAAACTTCAGCTACAAATGCAGGAGTAGTTGGCTAAGATCCAACAAGATATGATGGATCGAATGATGGAAGCTCAGGGAAATATGATGACTCAGATGACGCAATTGTTGAAGGGCTTATGGATAAAGGAAAGAACCCCATGGTTAATATTGAGGAGAATACTCGAGTATCATCAATATCCCGTGATTTTACTCCACCATACGTGCAAACACTACACGAAAATAATCGTACAAAGGCCATCTATCACGTTCGAGCCTCAACAATTCCAAGTCGATGCTTGAAATAACCTCCAAACCGCCCAGTTCAAGAAATAATCCAATCATTACTAATGTCCTCGATTTGGAAGAAATAGCGAGAAGGAGAGAGACAAAAGCGAACTGCCAAAACAAATTAGAAGATAGATATAAGCGGTTGGAGGAGAAGCTTAAAGCGATCGAAAGTGCTGATAACTGTTACGAAATTGACGCCAAAGATTTAAGCTTGGTCCCAGACTTGGTGCTCCCCACAAATTCAAGATGCCAGAATTTGAAAAATACAATAGGACTACTTGCCCCGAGGCTCATATTACCATGTTTTGTAGAAGAATGACGGGATACATTAACAATGACCAACTGCTGATTCATTGCTTCCAAGATAACCTGGTGGGAGCTGCGGCTAAATGGTATAACCAGTTGAGTCGTGACAGAATTGGCTCATGGAGAGATTTGGCTCAGGCGTTTATGAAGCAGTATAGTCATGTGACAGATATGAATCCTGATAGGATTACTCTTCAAAACATGGAGAAAATGGTGAATGAAAGTTTTAGACAAGATCTTGTGATGGTGGAGAGAGGTTGCCATCCAAGTCCAGCCACCACTTCTGGAGAAAAAGACCACAATGCTCTTTATTAATACACTAAAGGCCCCGTTTATCACTCATATGCTAGGGAGCGTTACAAAGAGCTTCTCGAACGTCATAATGACTGGAGAAATGATTGAGAATGCCATAAAGAGTGGAAAGATATATGCTGAAGAAAGTGTCAAAAGATCAACCCCGAGAAATAGGGAAAATGAAGTGAACAGCTTGAGCAAGCGTCCCAAATTAGTCACTGTAGGTCAACCGAGGGCTGTGAGCACTGGCCATTAGGGCTCATCAAGACAAAAATCTAATGCAAAGCAACTCCAATTTACACCAATTCCAATGACATATAGGGAGTTGTATCAAAGCCTATTTGATGCACATGAGGTGGCTCCTCACTACCCAAAACCGATGCAACCTCCATATCCAAAATGGTATGACCCAAATGCCCAGTGTGAGTACCACGCGGGGGTCACAGGGCATTCGATCAAAAATTGCCTTGCTTTCAAGAAATTGGTGGAAAAATTTATCGGCATGGGTATTGTGAAATTAGATGACATGCAAAATGCAGAAATATGAACCTGGGAGTGTTTTGAGCAATAGGACTGTGGAAGAGACATGTATTTTTAGAGCTAATCTAGAGCAATGTACAAAACGCACTTGTTGCTTCAAGCCTAGGAGCAACAATGATCTTTTTGTGAAATAGGCTTGTGTCCAAAATTTTTATTTCAATGAGATGCATCTTTTAAGCAAATATCTTTTATTCTTTACATTTCATACTATACATTCTTTGGTTTTAGAATATTCTTTCATTTTTATTCATAACCATACCATACTGAATAATCGCCCTTAGAATCATTTATTCTCCTGAACTTGCCTTCGTACCTACAATAGGTACCCGGATATTAATGACATGAACGACGCTGTTATTCTCGACTCCTTTTTGAATGAAATATGAGTCTAAGAGATCACAGGACTTTGAAGATGACAAAAATTGTAATCTATCTTCCGATTTGTTAATCTTGGATGAAAAAGCAGATCCTACGTCGCGAGCCAAGGAAGGAGATGAAGATCAAAGCCTGGCTCAATGCAGAAACAAGATTTCCTATATGTGGGCCATGGATGTTATCAGGCCAGTCTCATCACAAGCTTCTGGCTGACACCAATTCATCTCCGTGGTTGTCAATTTTTTCACTAGGATGGTAAAAGTCGCTTCATATGCCAATATTACAAAGTCGATAGTCATCGGAACAAGGAAAAGAAAAAGAAAGAATACTGAAAAAAAAAAAGAAAAAATGTCAAAAAGATCACATTTAACCGCACAAGGTCAAAAGTCTGCGGTCTGTTCAAAGATCAGGTGCCACATATCAGTGCAGTAAAAGAGAAAAACAAAGGATCATAAAAAGACCGAGACTTGTAAGGTTTGGCATACAGAAGTTACTATTTACCCTCTATGCTTATCAAACTTTGGCCAAGACTGTCACGGGGGCAACACGTTTCTCATTAGTTTTACCCATTGGAGGCGAAATTCTATCAGTATTTGAAATTGGATGAGGCGAATAGATCTAATCTCAATATGATCGGTTGATGTTAAAAGCTATCATCACGGTCGGTGATGCGAGCTCACAACAAAAAATGATTCACCCTAGAAAATTTCATGATAGGGCTTTGAAGAAGACTTTGCCCATGCAAAAGGGACTTCAGAAGAAAGCGGATGCTAAACTGGGAAGGACCTTATACGGCAAAGAAGGCCTGTTCTAGGGAAGCATGAATATTGACCGAGATGGATAGCAAGGACCTGCCTAATCCGGTGAATTCAGACTAAATAGAAAGTTTTCCAAAGAGAAAAACAAACAAAAAATAGAAAAAGAAAAAGAAAAATGAGAGGCCAAGGTGAAAACCCGCAAAGGGCACTTTGAGACCAATGGGGATTTGAGTTGAAAACCCAAAAGTGCGGCTCAAATTTTGATCAAGAGTGGGGCATATAGCACCTGCTATGCAGATTAACAATGAAGAAGTATGCTACGTCTTGGGGCATCGACAAAGTACTCAGGATCCCCAAACACATATCGAGCTTAAAATGGTCCTCAAGAAGTTAGAACAGAGAAGCTCAGATCATGATATCTGGGGCACCTAGTTTCCATTTTACCCATTTTGAATTTGTTATTTGTGATTATATTATTCTTTTCAAAATATGTTCACAATAAATTTCCTTTTTGATTACAATTGCTATCTTTGCCTAGCTTATTTGTTTCGAGCTATGCTCCTAATTAATTTCCTCCTTGTCCATAGTTATAATCTTTTTCAGGCATTCTGCACTGAAATAACAATTAGTGGACTAATAATACTTTCATAAAAGGAGTTTCGCATATTACTCTGAAAGCTTCTGAATAATACAAGAACTCGAAACAGGACTATTGTTTAAAACTCACCAAGTTTAAGGAGGAGTCTAAATTAAAGTTATCTCTTCGAATTTTTGTTAAAAATGGTGGTTGAGCAAACAACAAGATATTGCGTCAGTGGGCATCGTTAACCCAAGTGTAAAATAGGGATTATTCTCGAAAAAAATATTCTGCATTCACGCGAGCATCATGCATACACATCTGATTGGGTCACCCGGAGAGTGATCAGTTGATGGAACAAGCTACAGGCCCTATACCCCCTAGTCGTAGTGGAATAGATGAGAAGAGATTCAGATCCTATACCCCTAAGTTACAATGAGATGAACCCTGAAGTTACAATGGGGCGAGTTTGTTGAGCAAGATATTTGTTTTCTTGAGTTTTCTGTCGAGAATGCCAGCCGAACAAGAGGGCAGCATATTACCCTGATGAACAATAAACGATGACACCTTAAGCAGGGATCGTTCTCATGAAATTCTGCATTCATGCAAGACACATTTAGGAGCATTTGATTCATTCCGATCATTGCATCCTAATCATTGTAAGAAATCATTTTCATGACATTCTGCATTCATACAAATGTCATCCATAAGACACATCTATTTAGGGGCATTTGATTCATTCCGATCATTGCATCTTAATCTTTGTAAAAAGACTATTCTCATGACATTCTGCATTCATACAAATGTCGTCCATAATACATTTAGTTAGGAGCATTAGATTCATTCTAATCATTGCATCCTAACCATTTTGCATAAGCATAAACACAAAACTGATTTTACAAGACAGGTCACCTAGAAGACATTGTCGCAACATTGGTGAATTCGAATATCTTGCTCTCCTGAGTGAAGCAGATTGAAGATAGCAGATCTGGTAGTCCTGAAGTTACAGGAGCAAATCGAAGCCATACAAGTCTTATTTCCTCGAAGTTCTAGTGGAGTAGGTTGAAATTACAAATCCCTCCTCCCTGAGTTTACAATGAGGATCAGTCCGTATTTCTTTGAAATTTCAGTAGAGAAGATTGAACTACGAATCTCTTCTCTCTAAATTTCTATCTCCTCGAAGTTCCAGTGGAATAGGTTGAAATTACAAATCCCTCCTCCCTGAGTTTACAATGAGGATCAGTCCGTATTTCTTTGAAATTTCAGTAGAGAAAGATTGAAACTACGAATCTCTTCTCTCTAAATTTCTATCTCCTCAAAGTTCCAGATGGAGTAGGTTGAAATTACAAATCCCTCCTCCCCGAGTTTACAATGAGGATCGATCAGTATTTCTTTGAAATTTCAGTAGAGAAGATTGAAACTGCGAATCTCTCCTCTCTAAATTTCTATCTCCTCGAAGTCCAGTGGAGTAGGTTGAAATTACAAATCCCTCCTCCCTGAGTTTACAATGAGGATCAATCTGTATTTCTTTGAAATTTCAGTAGAGAAGATTAAAACTACGAATCTCTCCTCTCTAAATTTCTATCTCCTCGAAGTTCCAGTGGAGTAGGTTGAAATTACAAATCCCTCCTCCCTGAGTTTACAATGAGGATCGGTCTATATTTCCGAGAAGTTTCAGTAAGAAGACCGAAGTTACAAATCTCTTCTCTCTGAATTCCTATCACCTCGAAGTCCCAGTGGAGTAGATGGAGGCTACAAATCCCTTCTCCCTGAGGTTATTGAGGATTAAACTATACTTCCTTGAAGTTTCAAATAGAGAAGATTGATGTTACAAATCTCTTCTCTCTGAAATTCTACTGGAGCAAGTTGAGACATTATTTCCCATACCCTGAAAGACGCGGTGAGGCTACTCGAAAGAAAGAAGCGCCAATAAGTCAAGATTTGGCGAGACCGGGCAAATTTGGCCCTCTTTAAAGTCTTTGCTCTATTCTCGTTACACGACAATGAGCAAAGAGGGGCAGCTGTAGGAGCCCAAATATGCCCGGGCCTATTAACCAGATTAAAAAAAAACCAAAATTAAATAAAAACCATTAATAAAGTCCAAAAGTCCAAAAATTAACAGTATCAGTCCATTACAAAAAAATAAGGCCCACTAAGTCCTAACCCACTTACAAACTGTTAACCCAAATTAAACCTAGCCCAAATTGCTAATTACAGCAGGCCCAAAATTTAAGCCCAATCCGAGGAGCCCAAATGGCCCAAGTAATTTTCGGCAAAGGAAACCCTAAAGACCTTCTGGAAGCTTCATGCGCCGCAGCCCTGCTGATGGTTGGGCTACCGCATCCCTCCACGCGCGCCGTTTCAGCAGCCTCCAGTGCCCACGCGCTCCACCCACGCGCAAGCCTGCACGCATCGTGCGTGCCTTCGCGCTCAGTGTCGTCCGCACCTCCAGGCTAGCCTCCATACCTTCGTACATGCACGACACAACGACAACAGCAAGAAAAAAAAAAGAAAAATGTTGTATTTTATTTTTCAATTTTTATTATTCGGCTATAAAAAGCCGGAAGAAATATTGTAAGAGAACTTTTACAAAAAAATAGAGACAGAGAAATAAAAATCAGAAACAGAATTTCAGAGGTTTTTCTCCGATTTTATCTTCTTCTTGTTCCTTCATCTATTTCAATAGCATTTTTTTTATCTTATATACGCGAATAAAATAAAAAGAGGACTTACCTCCGAAGGTTGAAACGACGGTCCGCCTTCTTCGTCGAAATCGAAGCGAGGGTGGTCGTCGAGGCTAGGTCGGGCCTGGTTTGAAGAAGGGGCTGAATGGTCCTAAATCGGCCATTGATTGCCGACTACAATGGCGTCGCAGTGGCTGGATTTCCACTTTCTTCTGTGCAGCGGAGTACGAAAACCAGGGGGCTAGGGTTTCGTTAAAAAAGGGGATTAGCAGAGAGCTTAATGGGGGTTTTTAAAGGGTTGGTAGCCATTAAAAAAAAACGGCGTCGTTCAGGTTCAGTTTAATAGCCATGAAACGACGCCGTACTGAGTGACCCGGTCCGACCCTATCCAATGTCCACAGGACCCACGTGCTTTCGCGGTGATGGAATATTTGCGTGTCTAGTCCTCCTGTGTCGTTTTTTTTTCTCGATTAAACCTGTTATGCATTTCGTTGTTTTTTAAATTGAGCTATACAATTCATGCGTTATTTCAATCTAATCCTATCTGTGTGCTACGTTTTGATTATCGAAATATTTGCTGATTTAGTCCCTGATAAATTACGCGCGTTTCAGCTTAATCCTTGTGTATATTTAAATGATTTTATTTATTATAAAATAGTCTGTAAATTTTGTTTCTGTTTCAATTAAGCACCTTTTTGTTTTCATATACAATCTTCACGTTTTTATTAGGTTTAATTCATTTTTTTAATTGGTTTTAAATTATTTTATAATATGATAAAATGTATATCTATATATTATTGAAATTAGACCATTTTCTAAATATATGTATATAATTTGTATTAAAATTATTTTATTCTTGTGCATACATTATTAAGTTTATATTATGTATATATAATTTTGATATTTAATCTCCTCTAAAATTATTTGTGTTACACATCTTTTTTCATAATTTATTACACATAGCTTAATGTGTACTTACATACATATATGTAAGATTAGTGTTAGAATTATTCCATTGATTTCGTAATATTGTTGATGTATGTATGTTAATTAATTTTCTTTGTCACTGACTTAATGTTTGATAATTATTGATATTATGTATGTTTTTATACTCGTTTTATATTGGTTGCTTGAGATTCGATACCGTCATATTTCATTTGTGCATAATTACTTCACGTTGTATGTTATTATTCGATCACACTTTATTCGTTAGAAAGCTATATTTTAGCACCGCTCATGATTTCAAAAATCATTTTGTGCAAGGTTTTAAAATAAAGGCAATGTTCCGTATTCGGGAATTTGAGACATTGCGCCCTAACTTACTGGGTGTGATATTTTATCATCTCGAGATAAGAATTTCAAAAGAACAAAGGCAATATTCCGTATTTGGGAATTTTGAGAAATAGTGCCCTAACTTACTGGGTTTCGATTTTTCATTTGACCCAAATAATGGAATATCCTTCTTAATTTTAAATATACAAGTATTAAATGTCGAAGGATAAATCCAACTTCGAGAATATAAGATGTTATGCCCTAACTTACTGAGTATGGCATTTTATTTTTCCGAAATAGGGAGCTTTGGCATCCAATACAGTTTTGTCCAAATACATATATATTTTAAATAAATGGATCGTAATCTAAAATCTTTTCAAATTTTCGACGTCAGGACATTAATTAATCAATTCGGTACCAATTCTGGGCGTTACGGGGGTACTAACCCTTCCTCGTACGTAACCGACTCCCGAACTTATTTTCTCGAATTTCGTAGACCAAAAATACCGTTTTAGTAAATCAAAATGTTTTATTAAAACAAAGGTGACCCGATCACACCTCATCAAAAAAGATTGGTGGCGACACCATTTTCATATTTTTAAAGTCGATTCCCGTTTTTCAAAACTCCAGTCAAAAAATGGTTTCGACATGCAACTTGCAAGCAAGGAAAAAATCGAGAAAGAATGAGCAAGACTGTAAGTTTAAGCTTTGTTTGTTTATTGAAATTTTGTTACGTGCTCTTTTTTCCGTGAAATTTAATATAAATAATTGTTTTAATTTGATGTAGGGTAGTGCTGATAATTGAATAGAGGATATTTTGATGATATGTCTGAGCTAAAACAACACGGGTCTAAGGTATTAACTGATTTGTTCTTTTTATATACATATAGGCTATATCATTTGCAATTCTGTTCAAATTAGTTGAATTGCAACTGATTTCTGAGTAAAATTAATGTTACTTTCTGTAAACATTTTAATTGTTAGTTTTTTTTTTTTCCTGGCAGATTGCACTGGCAAATAAGATTCTAATTCCCGGAATTGCAGCAAGGAAGTTTCCTGCCGTGGATGTTATATATTCTGATGGTATAAAATCAAAGCTGCCGATTGTTTTTGATGCAAGTGGCGTTGATGCTAGCAAGTTGGCTGTCCCTGAAGCATCTTTAGTCTGTCTATCATTTAGAGCAAACTCTCAGATATGGTTTCCTTTTTCTATGTTTGTTTTGGATTAAATTTATGTATTTCTTAATGATGTTATAAATCTTCCATTTTTATCATGATAAGAGAATGTTGAATAGATAGTGCATTGCTTTAAAATTGTGATAAGAGGCATATCAGCGACTCCATGGAAATGGAGGGGTTAGCACTAAATTGCAATCATGAAAACAACAAAAACATGAGAAAACAAAAGATGTTGGTTGGTTGCTAACTTTTCTTTTCTCTTGTTTCTGGTTATTGTTGTTGATGATGCATTTTAACTCCTTTTCCTTGTCAGGCTATGGTCGATTCTTGGAGCAAGCCTTTTTATGACGCCTTTAGTGAGTCCAAGAGCGTGCGGCTATATGAGGTTCTATATTTTTGCTATTTAACTTTTCATTCCTTTTTGGCATGTGCGGTGAATCAACTATTCTCAGTTTTTTGTTGCTAGAAAGAACTTATAGTTACATGCATCTGTAGTAAATAATATTAACAAACAAATAAAACAGCGAACAAGAATAAAAGATAACCATGCTGGTATGACTTATGAGTTATGACCGTCCTAGTTGAGCTTATAGCTCATCAGATCAGCCTATAATTAATAATGCAGTTGTCCTTTTATTTACTGTATTTGAATGGAAATTCAGCTGATTTTATGTTTTATATAAGTTATTTGTTAAAATACTCGTGTTTGGAAATTATTATGTATTGCTAAATGATAATATATTTGCTGTTATCAGGTATCTTTTATAGACTCTTGGCTCTTATGCTTGAATCCCATTAAACGACTGCTTCTTCGATTTATGAGGAAATCTAGTGATGGAGCGAAGGATGCTCTTCAGAGGCATATTGTTTATTCATTTGGTGATCATTATTACTTCCGAAAGGAACTTAAGATACTGAACCTTCTAACTGGGGAATCAAAAGTTTCTTATATCCTAATCAATAACATAACTAATATTCATACAGTTCTGTTTTGTTAGTATGAGAAGATGCTTTTTCACTTGTTCGAAGGTATATTTTCCCGCTTGACAAATTTGGTAGAATAAGATGGCAGGGCTTTGGTTTGGCAAAGCAAGAAGAGTACATTGATGAATAAATTGTATTTATCTCTTCGATATCGAACCGGATGGCAAAGCTGTTGAGGGAGTATTGTTATGGAGCATTGGGATTTGGTGACAAAGTAACTAAGCAGATAAATTGGCAATTCCAGGGAAACTTAAATTGGAAGCAAAGCTTTTTTATTTTGAGTACATTGATGAAGTCAATTTTTAATCAAATAAATCAAGCTTCATCCGAAAGAGAAGTATTTGACTTGTAACACCCAAAAAAAGGGTGAGAAATGATGCACCTGCAACGAGAGAAAAGCCCCAACAATTTGTTTGTGATCTATTATTTTGGGAAATTTTTCATTTGTTAGAAGAAATGAAGAGAAGCCAAATCTTGAGCCTTTGGGGGTTATATCATTTGGTATAATTTGTTTAATCATTTCCTTTAAAGCAATCATTAATGCAAAACTTTCTCATTAACATCACCTTTTCCAATTTTATAATGTAGATAAACAAACATTTTTTGTTTCTCTTAGTTGAAAAAAGAAAAATTAAAAGATGCTCTTTTTCTTTTGGATGCTTTGTGACTTTTTTTTTTTTTTTGTAATAAAAATTGTGTTTAATACAGTTAATTAAATTTAGATTATAACACAGGTAAAAAGTTTTATATAAAAATTATGTAAATAACAAATAAAACTTTAGTTGAAATCATAAAATTGAGATAACTTGAGAAGCAATGCATTCAAATAATAGTGTACTATTTTAAAATATAGTAAATAAATTTTTAAATATTTTAATATAATTAAATATAAAAATAATTATATTAAGAATGTTATTAAATTATATTTAATAATAATCTTATTAAAATTTAATACCCATATCTAAAAAAAATTCTACTAAAGGTATTATGGTCATTTTAGTTTTTTTTTCCTTATGCTATTACATATCTATTCCATTCAACCAAACACAATAATACTATTACAGTTTCGTTCCATTACATTCAACCAAACAATTGAATTACTAATTACAAATCTATTCCATTACAGCTCTATTCCATTCCAGTGAACCAAACGTTTAAATCCTAACTCTTGCGATTGGATGAGGAAACACTTTTCCACCATAATTTTTTACTCCAAAAGCTAAGCATTCTTCGTTACTTTTGTAGTTGAAAAATACTTTCCCAACCTCAAACGCAATGAAATGCGGGTCTTAAAATTTGTAGGGTCTATTTGTAGTACATGAGCTTTATCTTCACAATTCTATACGCTAAATTAATAATGCTAATTATAGATAAACAAATACCTCATATAATCATACAACAAAACTAATGTTTATACAACTCAAATATCATGTAGGTGCTATACAAACAAATCTCGACTGGCTTGTAGGGCTCCCACCAACAATTTTGTCACTTTCAACATTAACAGCTTCACATAAACCATAAACTATTCACTTTAAACAACAATTTTACCTAATGATTGTTTTCCTCTTAAGAAAGAGGTGGGAAGGTTTAAACCCCCTTCTCCTTGGCCCAACCCTTGTACCTCTCATATGTTCCAAATGAATGGCAAATTCAAGTCTGCTACACTTAATTAAAAGAAGTTCCCAAATATAGCCAAGAATCTTACCTAAATGAAGCAAATGATTTTCAAATGGTAGAGCATGTCAAAATAAATAGCTCAGAGGATTTAACCTATTAATCTATGGTCCATACAAATCTATGAATGTCAAGAAACTAGAGCTTTTGAAACAAGGGTAGCAGCATGTCATAAACTGAAGCAAAATTATCAAAGTGTCATTACAACATTTATAATTTCAGCATGTAATCTTGATTCTTGAGTTAGTATACTCTCTAGCAAAGTTTTGAAGCAATTCGAGTGAGAGTTGCCAAAAGTATTGAGTACCTTATTTTTTGTTAAAAAAAGGATGGGATGCTCTAATACTCGAGTGGGAATTGCCAAAAGTATTGGTTGTACATGAATTACAATGCACAAAGAAGTAAGGCCTAGAAACAGATTCAGACCTTATACCACAAGAACTTTAATACAATAAATGCAGTAAAACAGAAAATATTTAAAGTAGAAGTACTATGTGAAAAGCTCACAATGACATACCTCCATTCCGATCTAATGTCTCATCTCATCTACTCATGTTCATATTACAAACTAAATGGACATATGAACTTGCAAAAGTAAAAAAAGCCAATCAACCTACTTAGAAAACTGAAAAACTGATATGAGGCGAAGAAAACAATGTTATGGGATTATAAGTTTCTTGCCAGCATAGATGGTATCCCCTGTAAGGCCGTTGGCCTCTTTGATGGCATCTATTGACACCTGAAACCAGATTATCAAGTCAGAATTTCATCTTGGATTCAATTGGCGAGGCTGGAACTATACAAATTTTGTATCGAAGTTCAAAATATCAACTAAAACTATCTTTTGTAAACTTTTTCTAGATTCAAAGTTTAGCCCTTTAAAGCTAATTTTTTGTTGTTAAAAAGCTGACCGAAGTAAGTTTGATACCAAAATCTTAATCTAATACATTTGGATTTAGAGCACCAAATGCTAAGCAAAACAAAACATAGCAAATTTGAAGTGGTTGTTCGTCAAGTAAATTCCAAATCAGGTGAATACGTATTATCTCATTTGGCACTGTTTGCTGTTGCAGCAACTTAGATATCTTGGATTTGAGCGCGCTTAAGCTAGTGACATCCTCCAATTTAGAGGTTTGGGGGTTATGAATAATTTTAAGAGTTGTATAAAAAAAGAAAGGCAATAATACCCCATATTTTCTGGACAGACCCCAAAGAGTATCTCATTTCACAATGTCTATCACTCTTTGCGAGTATTCTGGTGATCTTTGCTCCGTATAACCACCTGCTTCCTACAATAAACGAAGACACCAATTAGAAAGTAAACAAGAATCCTCAAACATGCTTGAATTAAATTCTCCAAATCTAAAAATGTTAATAACAATTGAAATGCGGGTTCTAAAATACCTTGGTGATAATAGGTTCTGAGACAGGAGGAGGTGGGGAATCTCGAATCGGCTGAGCCGGAGAAGGCTGAATCGACTCAACCACTGGCTGTTGAGGTACTGCAGTTGCATTTCTCTCTTTGTTGAAAGGGTTTAGGGTTTTAAGGATGCTCATAGCGATTCCGGAGAAGACGATGAAGCCAGCGATTTTAGCCACGGCCGCTTCGTTGCTATTGCCGGACTGCTTATCGTCGTCGTTGGAGGCGGCGCGTGGGCTCGACATCCGATCGTAATGCAATCTGCGGCGATTTCTTGGAATTAGATAGTAATCGTGTTCGGTGTAAAATGGGAGTGTGATCTATGGCACAAGCCACGCCCCTCTAAATGAGAGGGAAAATACATTTGATTGCCTCTAAATTGGGAGTGTGATCAATGGCACAAGCCGCGTGTCTAAATTTAAAAATAGGGTAAAATATGTCATAGATCCTTGTACTCTTCACAAATTCAGAATTTAGTTCATCTACTTTTATTTTTGGGGGGATTTATCCCTCTATTTTTTAGATTTTAAAGTTTAGGTCTAATTGTAAACAATAAAATTAGTAAGTTTTCTCCTCAATTTTAGTTCAAATATCATTAATAATGATAGATAATAGTAGCCAAATGTTTAATTGGAGAATTGATAAGTTATTATTTGAGTTTTGATGGTTGGAATCTTAAGTAAATTTGAGTGAGAAGAGATTGAATTTGAATTTTAAATATCTTCTCTAATTCTTAATTACTTAGAGCATGATTAATATATTTTTGTGTGATTTGTTTATATGTAATAATGAGCATGTTTGATATATGTTATTTTAGACTTTTAGTAATATAATGTGATGTCACACATTCGGATTCGACGATCGAGTCAAGTGTGGGGTTTTATATTAAGGGGATATTTTAAAGTTTAAAATTAATTTATAAATGACATAGTGATAAATTTAGTCTTCAATGTTTATATTTTCTGTCAATTTGACCCTTATTCTTTTTTGAGCTAAATCTAACCTTTAACCTTCCAAAAAAAAGTCAAATCATTTTTTTAACGAAAATGATGACCAAAACATTAACTTTTAACATTGTTGGCGTGACAACTTATATAACGGTCCATGTACATATTATACTAACATAATATTTATCTTACATGTCATGTTAATAAATAATTCAAAAATTATTCTATTTGAGAATGTATTTCCACTTTTTGAATTATATAAATATTTTTTTTAAGACCATGACTATTTAATTTCACTATTAAACTCATTCTTATTCTATTTTCATAATACCATTTTGAAATATTACAAGATTTATTTAAAGTTTAAATCTATTTAGTTTACTTTTGTTTTTAAGTCAGGTGTATTTCTCAATTCTTTCAATTTAATCCTTAAATTCAGTTTTGATTTTCATAATATGAATTATAATTTAGGTTTTAATTTTTAGAAGTTCTTTATTTTTTAACTGATTTGTTTGATGTATAACTATTATTTATTAATATTTTACATGTTTATTTACTTTTTTTTTAAATTCACATATAACTTATATCATATAAGGATAATAATGTAATGATTCATTTATATTAAATTATAAATAAGTGTGAAACAAGACTGAAATAAATGGTTTCAACAATTGAGGATGTACCAATCCACCACTATAAATAGAGAGCCAATTCACCTGCTGCTCTTGCTTCAATCTAATCCTTTGAGCTGCACAGAAACTTATACCTGTTTCAAAATATAGTTCAAAAGGGTATGAACTATGAAATGAAATTCAGAACAATGCAATCTTCAATCGATTTTCCCCAAAATTTAATATCCCCCCCCCCCCCCAAAAAAAAAAAAAAAAAGATTTTCCCCAAAATTGTTACTTAAAAAGTTCCAAAATATGGTTAAATAAATACCCATTGACACTCACCCTCTTTTATCCATGAGATACAAAGATAAGACAAAAATGATCTGAAAAAGTACACAAATCATTAGAACTTACCCTAAATCATAACCAGAAATGACAATCTGTTTCATTCATTCAAATCCTTCGCCTTGTTCTTTGAATGAACTCGATGCTTCCCCTTTTCCCCCCCCATGCCTGATACACTTTTCTTGGAAACCTTGCGCTCGGAGGGCAGTTGAACTTGTTTTAACTTCATCTTCACTGATCTCACCATCGAAGACAAGTTATGCTTCTCCTTAGACGGTAAAATATCGGAGTTTTCATGCTCAGCTTTGTACATTCCAGGATCATCAGTTGAGAGCTGACCATCGGTGGGTATTTTTGTGTCCTCTGCAGCCAATTCTTGCTGTTCACCTTTCTGCAGCTTTTTTGCTATTTGTCGAGCATAAGTTGCACTCCTGCAACAAAGAACAAACAAGCTTTTTAGCCAAGCAACAACCCAAACAAAAGACCCAGAAACCCTCGGAATTAAAACTCAATGCAGTGCTAATCATGTCGGTAAATCAACATACCTTGAGTGACCTAGTTATTTTTCTTACATCTCTTCTAAATCACACAAGAACATATATATATATATTTGCTTTTTCATGATTATTACAAGTTTACTGTTACCTTTTGTACCGCGGGTCAGTGGGATCCAAAGCAAAAAGAGGTGATGTAAAGAGAGCAGAAAATCGAGGATCATCTTCGACAACTGGTATTTTTTCCACATCCAACACTTCTTTTTGCTTTTTCCCCTTAGCCTTTTTAGCTTTTAGGTTGTATCCCTTAAGACCAGTATCAGCTCCCTTGTCATCAGTGAGTAATAACTCAAGTTCTGCTCTACTTGCTTCAGCTTCCTTCTCCGTATCTTCATGTTTCTTCCTTTCTTTCTTACTCTTTTTTAGAGAAGGCTCTTCAACGAAAAAGTCATCAGCTTCTTCTGTAGCTTCTTCTATATCAGTATCGTCAGTCTCATCCTCTGATGAATATTTAGATTTATTTTTCTTGGCCTTCTTTTTCTCCCGTCTTTTCCGGAGATAGGCCTCCCAAACTGTTTCTGCTTGCTTATCTTTCTTCTCCAGAATACGCTTACTTATATCCTCCAGGCCAGTATTGAAAGTCACTTCCATATCCTGGCCACCCTCCTCACCATCTCCATCAGAACCATCACCAGACTGGAGTAAGGCACGGTATAAATCTCTTTTCTTTTTTTTCTTATCAGGTTGATCCTTAGTGGTGTCTTCGTTCTCATCATCATCATCATCACTTTCACTCTCATCAGAAGCCAGAAACTCCTTTAACTCCAAGTCAGCCAGCTGCATGAAAACATAAGCAGTATTAAGTTAGACAATTGTCGAGGAATTCCAAAAAGAATGGAGTGCAAAAAGCATAGATGATATTTTCTTCTTGCCACGACTGTTTCACTGGTTTCAACTTCCTGAGTATTAGTTGTTGTCAGAAGTGTAATTTTGCCATAGCACATAAAAAGAATGAAATCCAAGAAGAGCATAAAGACTTTAAATCCAATTTAAACACAATCATAAACCATTGACCACCAAATTAACTGCTAAAATTTAAAAAACTGACAGAAAAGAACAGCCAATCACTTGGTCAACAAAACGAAGAAGCATTTTGAAATCTCATATTTGGAGAAAATCCTGAAAGCACCTTCTAGAAGGACCTCCAAAGCCAAATAAAAAAAGAACTGAGTGGATTCATTTTGCTAAAATTTCATCCCAACTCATATTTAAAGCACCTCCTACAAGATAACTCCAAAACAAACCAAATAAAAGAACAATATAAAGGACTTCACAAGAAATGTTTAATTGGATTTCTACCACTAAGTCAGTAGAAAGGACTACCAAACAAAAAAAAAAGGGGGAAACATACGTCTTAGAATGAATTTCACAGACAACAGATGAACCATTAAAAGTAGCTTTGGTTACAAACTATGCACACTAACCTGTTCATCATTGAGTTTTCGTTTCAAAATCTTCCCTCGTTGTGGTTCATCTTCATCCCATGAAAGATTAATTTTACTTTGCTGCAGTGCTTGGGTTTGGAAATTTAAACCCTCATAATTTGCAGGTGCCTGAGCAAAAGAAGATATTTACATTATGTGGTAACTCGTAGTTTTAGTTAGTGCAACAGCTACAAATTAGTCAACATTTAATAATAATGGCAGCAATAGCAACATGGAACTAATTTCTAGTTGCCTTCAATTTGTTTAGATCTCAATAAAATCATGCAAAAACCTTAAACCCGTAAGGAGGATGAATGTAATGGTCAAAGTGACGTACCTCAACTGCTACATCACGGGGTTCATGTTTAAATTCCATAGAATCAGGAATGAATCTCAAATCAAGCACATTTGATGACCTTTCAAACTCAGCTCCATCACAACTTTTGTACAAGTAATCTGCTGTTGCACTAGAATCACATTCTACTACTGCATAGTAGTATCTGGAAGGACAATAAGTAATGAATATTAAACAAAAGGAATTGTAAAACATCAGTTTGAAACATATAAATATCCATTTGAAGAGATAGTCACAATAAGAACAAACACCTAAATAGAAACTAAGCTTAAGAAATTATTGTCCAGATTGGACAAGTCAGTATTCCAACAATTCACTGACCATCAAAAGAGTCTTTAACAATTACTAACGAGACAGAAAAAAAAAAAAAAAAAAAGAAGAAAGAGAAATATAACAGATAGAACGGGACCAGTAAATTGACAATTAGCAGCAATCACCTTAGCCTACTTCTCTCATATTCACGCAATTTATCATTATCAATTTCATCATCACCATCTTCATCATTATCCTCATTTTCACCATCAAATAGGCCTACTGGTCCATGAATTTCCTCCTCTTTCATGCGCTGAAGTCCAAATTCAGATGGATAAACAGCGACTGAAATAATTTGTCCATCTTTCGGGAGAAATGAGCTTAACATTACATACAAGTCAGCAGCCTACATATAAAAAGGGTCAGATAATTAGTCAGAACTCAAGCCTATATACAGTTTGTTTACTATCAAATTACAAACCTTGAGACCCTAACTGATCATAACCAAAGTAAGAAGATGAAATTCATAGATACAATTCAGCTCATTAGTATCCTGTACAATAAGATCTACTACAATTCTAAATCTCAAGTTTTCACCAAAAGTAAAGAAAAGAGATAGTATGTGAGAAATGAGAACCAATATTGAGATCAGAGAAGCAGCAATGCCCAAAATACTAGCATGATAACCACAGGCTAGAATTTTGAGCAATCTTTTTCCCGAGAAAAGCTTAATAATTACTCTCTGACTTCATTGTTGAATCGGAAAGAACTAGGAAACACCATAATGCAAAGAAAACAATTCTTATGATCAAAGTGTCATGATTAAGCGAAGTTCAATGAACTTCTTTTCTTTTCCTTTTTTTTTTAATTAAATTTTCATTTAGTCAATCACTTCGAACTGACTGAAACAGGTATCATTCTATAAAAATAACAACAGCTTTTAAAAATCAAACCACAATGGTACTTTATTAGATCCTATTCAAACTAAGACTCAATAAAAAGAACCAATACGATGAAAATATTCAATGAAGGTAAACATGACACTAAGATTTCTTTAATTGGATCTATCATTTGCAATTATGTAACCTCACCCTACAGCGACATATTAAATCGAATTAACATAAGTTAAAATACAAACGCAGGTACCATGACATACTCTAATTAAATTACATAAACAGGACAAAATACCAAGCAAATCCCTTCCCTCAAAGAAATTATAATTTCAAAAGAACAAGGAAATACACATGCATTTAAATAAATAACTCAAAGATAAACTTTAATAGTTATTAATTGGAATAATATATCAACTTCCTATATTTCATTGGCAATCAGCATTTAGAGAACAGTTTAAGCTATTGCACCATACCTAGCTTTGAACAAACTACAATGACATACCTTAACATGCCTCCAATCCATATTCACAACTGCAAGCCTGCGGGTTTCCTTTTCAATCATTGGGATATTTTCTTCCTGGAAAAATAATCAATATAAAACAATACGATTTTAGTAAAATAAATGAACACCAATCACTAGCAGCTTTTAACTTAGCAGATTAGTTTATCACAAAGTTAAAATTCTGCTTCTTCATATCTTAATTCTTGTACCTTTTAACTAGAAAACACCAGTTATTAAGCTTAGCAGCAAAATCAAACTAAAACAAAGATAATCAAGATCAAATAAATTCAATACCCTAACTCATTTCCTTAATCCATAATCAATTAATTGAAATCAAAATAGAATAACCAAATCTATTAGGCAAAGGGTACCTGTATTTCAGGCTCTCCATCCTCGTAATCTATATCAATATCTTCCTCTTCGGTAGTGGAACCGGATTCTGATATTTCCTCCTCTTCCAACTCCCCATCGCTGTCCATTTGAGGCATTTCACTAGTATCACTTTCACTAGTATCACTCTCCTCCTCAGTACCATCCTCTTCACTCAGAGTAGCTTTCTTTCTCTTCTCCTCTTCCCCTTCTTCTTCTTCAAGGTGATAATAATGGCGAAGAGAGCTCTGGGTGTTTCCCTTCTTGGGCTTCCCTCGCTTATCCAAAGGCGCTGAAGATGAAGCAAATCTCTTGTCAGTGAACATCCGATTGAAACGAGAATCAATGACAACCTTTGTCTTGCGTTTCGGGACCTTCTGAAAACGAGGGTCCGAGTGTAGAGAAGCAAATCGAGCATCCTTAATTATCTTGCCACCGCCGCTTTCCTTATTGCTGTTGCTATGGACAGAATCAGGTTTGTTCTTGTTCTTAGTTTTGGCCTTGTGGCCTTTGGTTTTGGATCCCATGCTTGATTCTAATTCTAAGCTCGCTCCACTCACCGGATTTTCTTGCTCTGCTTCATAACAAAGGGTTTCCCACAAATACTTCAAAAGAGCAAAAAGCTGAATTTATTTAAGGGTATATACGAAGATGAAAAACCCTAATCTTCCTCCAAACTTTTATTTAAATTAAATAAAATTCATCTATATAACACTATTATTTAAATTATAATTAATTTTTTATCTTTTTATAATTGTCACCAACATTTATAATTTTGTTGATAGAGTTAGTGTCATTGAACTTACATGTTAATATTTTATTAACTTGGGATCTACGTATATCTCAAATTAGCAATTAATTATTTTTTAAAAATATATCTTTTAAATTTTTAAACAATTTAAACAATCTTTATTTTTAAAATAATTTTTAAAAATTAATTAATTATTAGTGTGGCATCCACATGTATGTCATGTTAACAAAGTTAACGTGCATTTAGAAATCTTTTTAAACTCCTGACCATCAACACTACAAAAGATTACATTAAGGGCATTTGAGTTTGTATTATCAAGTCTCTCTTATTCAATGGTCCAAGTAGTCTCAGCTTTGGGAGTTTTGACACCATAAACATCAACGGTAGGGGGCTCCTAACTATTGAGAATTGATCTCCATGCCCTTTCATCCATAAACTTTACGAAAACATTTATTCTTACTTTCCAATAAGCATAATATGCTGCATCCAATATAGGAGGTTGTAACAGTGAAGAATCTTCCATCTCAAGCAAGTATCACCACCAGGAACACCACTAGTTATGTTAAGTGGGAGGCTCTCATTCCAATTGTTGGAATCTACACTCGATAATTGTTTATGAAAAATAGAGTATGTAAGTGATGACTACAATGATCACTTTCACTATGATAAAATTCAGAAAACAAGAACATATCAAGTTGTTTATGTAGTCCTATTTCCCTACATTTATGGAGTCTGATTCAGTGAGTAAATTTGTTATCTTTAATTTCAATACAACAAATGATTTAAGTCCTATCACACCCCAGTAGAACAATCTCTCTTCTGTACCTAAAGATCTAGATTACTCACCTCTAAGTTCTCCTTATGAGAACTTAGGTTGTAAAACCAAACAACAAACTTGTTTTACACTTCCATTGCACTCTCAAATACACTTTTCTCAATAAACAAATAAGTGCTATAAAAACTATACTCTTCTAACTTATACAAGCCCTCTAATATATAAGAGTTTAAGGCTTGCTAAGATAAATATCAATTACACCCACTAAAATAACATCATAAAAAGGCTTTACAAATATGTCTAGAAAAAATCAAGGATCTCCAAGATAAGCCTTAGAATCAATCAAGTTGATTTCCACAAAACAAGATATTCAATTTTCAAAGATTTGTTGCTCCATGTGAAAAATATAACGTCGGTAATGACAAATATATCGCAAAGAAAAGAGAAATAAAAATAAAGAACACACAGATTTTACGTGGAAACCCTTTCGAGAAAAAACCACGGGCAGAGGAGAAGAAAATTCACTATGTCGAATTCGAATAATTACAAGAGGAATAGACTATGTCTATTTATAGGCTTGTAAAGCCATATTCTAATAGAAGTGTAGTAAGAATGAAACACCTTATTCTAATCAATATAAAATAGATGGAGTTTAATAAGGTTTAAAAAACCTTATTCTAAAATAAAATAAAAGAAGTCTAGTTATATATGGATTTTACTTTTATTTTATTTTACCACTGTATTTTATTTAAATAAGGATTCGGGTCACTTAATTCTAACAATCTCCACCTTGACACGAATTCTCAATGAACAAGTTCTTCATCGCGAACTCTCAGCGAACAAGTTCTCCACCTCTTCCATAAAACCCCTTAAGGGTTTAACTTCAACAATGAACACCAACCAAGTCTAAGTAATGCTCAAACTTGGTTATAGGAAGTGACTTAGTCATCATATCTGCAGGATTTTCATGAGTACTAATTTTGCTCACATCAATATCACCACGAGCAATAATATCACGAACAAAATGATACCGAACATCAATGTGTTTTGTTCTCTCATGAAACATTTGATCTTTTGTAAGGAAGATTGCACTCTGATCATCACAAAATCATCATGATTGATTTGAAGGTCTTCATTGAGTTCACTAAAGAGTCCCTTCAACCAAATAGCTTCTTTACAAGCCTCAGTAATCGCCATGTACTCAGCTTCAGTGGTAGACAAAGCGACTGTAGTTTGCAAAGTGGCTTTCCAACTGATTGCACAACCTCCGATTGTAAAAACATAACTTGTGAGAGACCTTCTTCTATCAAGGTCTCCAGCAAAATCAGCATCAACATACCCAATAAATCCATCTCTAGTTCTTCCAAACTGTAAGCAAACATCAGTAGTACCTCATAAGTATATTAAAATCCACTGAACTGCTTTCCAATATTCTTTACCGGGATTCGCCATGTATCTGCTAACTGCACTGACTGCATATGATAATTCTGGACGTGAACAAACCATAGCATACATGAGAGATCCCACTGCACTAGAGTTTGGAACATGTACTCAATCTCATCATCTGATTGAGGAGACAAAGCCGATGAAAGTCTGAAATGGGCTGCTAAAGGAGTACTAACATGCTTAACACTTTGCATATTGAACCTGCAAAGAACTTTCTCAATGTACCCCTTCTGACTTAGGTACAATTTACTTTCTTTTCTATCTCTAAGAATCTCCATACCAAGTATCTTCTTTGCTAGTCCCAAATCTTTCATTTTAAATTCTTCACTTAGTTGGGCTTTGACCTTTCTTATCTCTCATTTATCTTTCGTTGCTATCAACATGTCATCAACATAAAGGAGTAGATACATAAAAGAACCATCATTATTTTTCTTAAAGTAAACAAAATTGTCAAAGCTACTTCTTTTGAGATCATGAGAAGTTATAAAGGAATCAAACCTCTTGTACCACTGTTTTGGTGACTGTTTCAAACCGTAAAGGGACTTTTTCAGCAAGCAAACATAGTCCTCTTTTTCTGGGATTGTAAAACCCTCTGGTTGTTGCATGTAAATATCCTTCTCAAGTTCTCCATGCAAAAATGCAGTTTTTACATCTAACTGCTCAAGCTCCAAATCATGCATGGCCATAATACCAAGCAAAGTTCGAATCGAACTATGCTTCACAACTGGGGATAACACATATGTGAAGTCCACTTTTGGAATTTGATTGTAACCTTTTGCAACAAGCCTTGCTTTATATCTTGGTTCTTCAACTCATGGAGTCTCTTCTTTCTTTTTAAACACCCATTTACAACGAACAACCTTTTTACCTTTAGGAAGTTTCACAAGATCCCATGTTCTGTTTTTGTGGAGTGATTCCATCTCCTCTTGCATAGCAAACATCCACTTTTCTGAGTCTTCACAACCAACCGCCTCAGAATAATTAGATGGCTCTTGGTTTACTTCTATATCTTCAGTCACATTTAAAGCATAAGTAACTAGATCAGCCTCGGCATACTTCTTTGGAGGTTTAATTTCTCTTTAGTTCTATTTTTGGCGATAGAGTATTGTGGTGAAGAAGCAATTCTATTCTCAATTCTTAATCGCTTTGCTTGAGAGTCGACTCTGTATTAATCTGATGCTCCACCTGCTTTTGATTTTCTTTATTGGAAGAGTCTTTAAGAGATAGGTTAGGTAGCATAGCAGTTTTATCAAAAACAACATCTCTGCTAATCATAACTTTTCTATTTTCAGAACACCATAACTTATACCCTTTTACACCAGCTTTATAACCAAGAAAAACACATTTAATGGATCTCGGTTCCAATTTTCCATTATCAACACGAGCATACGCATGACACCCAAAGATCTTTAAATCAGAATAATTAGCAAGATTACCAGACCATACCTCTTGTGGAGTCTTTTTCTCAATGGCAACGGATGGAGATCGGTTGATCAAAAAACATGCAGTAAAGGCTGCTTCGGCCCAAAATGACTTCGGTAAGTTAACATTCGACAACATACATCAAACTTTCTCCATTATCGTTCTGTTCATTCATTCTGCACCACCGTTTTATTGTGGAGTATGACGAACTGTCAAGTGTCTCACGATCCATTCTGACTTGCATAGTTCATTAAACTCATCAGAACAGAACTCTAAGCCATTGTCTGTGCGAAGGTGTTTTATTTTTTTTCCTGTCTATTTTTCAATCATAGTTTTCCAAGACTTAAATGCGGAAAACACATCGTTTTTCTGCTTCATGAAGAACGTCCAAACTTTTCTGGAAAAATCATAAATAAAAGTTAGCATATAATTAGCTCCACCTCTCGAAGGCACTCGGGATGGCCCCCACAGATCTGAATGAATATACTCCAACGTTCCCTTCATGTTATGGATTCCTCTGGTAAATCGAATCTCTTTTGCTTCCAAAAAACGCAGTGCTCACAAAATTTTAGTTTGCAAATTCCTTGCCCATCAAGAAGCCCTCTTTTGCTCAATTTTGCCATGCCATTTTCACTCATATGCCCTAGGTGCATATGCCAAAGTTTAGTAATATTATCATCTGACAAGAAAGAGAAAGTGACAGTTGCATCACCAGTAACAGTAGAACCTTGCAAAACATATAACTTGGCAGTCTTTCTTTACCCTTTCATCACAACGAGGGAACCTTTGGAAATCTTCAAAACCCCACTTTCAGCTGTGTATCTGTACCCTTTTGAATCAAGAGTACTCAACGAAATTAAATTTCTCTTTAATTCTGGAATATGTCACACGTCACTAAGTGTTCTAACAACTCCGTCAAACATCTTAACTTTAATCGTTCCAACACCTGTAATTTTACATGAAGCATTATTTCCCATCAAAACAACACCTTCAGAAACTGTTTCGTAAGTTGTAAACCAATCCCGATTAGGACTCATGTGGAAGGTGCAACCCAAATCAAGGATCCATTCCTCGCTCACTTTAGAATTGTTGATAGAAGCGACTAGAAGTTCACCATCGCTGTAGTCTTCTATAACATCAGCTTCTCTGGAATTTTCTGGTTGTTTTTCCTTTTGAGTCGCAGCCTCCCTTTTGATCTTATTCTGTAGCTTATAGCACTCAGATTTAATGTACCCTTTATTCTTACAGAAGTTACAAATTTTACCTCTGTTTGAAGACTTTGATCTACCCTTAGAATTACCGTGAGGATTCCATTCCTGTGTCCTTCCACGATCATCATCAACATTCTGATCTTGTCTCATACGAATAATGAGACCCTCACCCTGAGAGTCAGTTTTAACCACAAGATGCTTTATCTTATCATATGAGGTCAAAGAATCATAAACCTCATCAACTGTGAGAGACTCGCGGCTGTATAAAATCGTGTCTCTAAAGGTTGAATAAGACGGGGGCAACGAACAAAGTAGAATCAACCCTAGATCTTCCTTATCATACTGAACCTCTATGGCCTCCAAGTTTGAGAGAATTTCTTTAAACACAGTTAAGTGTTCGTGCACAGACGCACCTTCCTCCAAATGATGAGTATAAAGACGCTGCTTCATATGCAACTTGCTTGTTAGAGTTTTCGACATACATATTTGTTCCAGCCTCTTCCATAATGCAGCGGCTGTCTTCTCCTTCATTACATCCTGCTAAATTTCGTTAGACAAATGCAGATGTAATTGTGTTAACGCCTTTCGGTCCTTACGCTTCTTCTATTCATCCGTTAATGTCGAAGGCATCTTATCTATCCCTAGCAGGGCATCCTCCAGATTTATCTGTGCAAGAACTGCTTGCATCTTAATCTGCCACAACGAAAATTGTAACACCCCTTACCCGAGACCGTTGCCGGAGTCGAGCACGAGGCATTACTAGACTTAACTTACTAGTTCGGGGCATAAAAATTGAAACTGTCTATCTGCATCATGTTCACTAAATTGACTATAACTCGAGTTATGAAACTCGAAATTTAGATCCATAAATTTTTCCTGAAACTAGACTCATATATCTTCTTACTATAATTTTTCCAGAATTTTTGGCGTGGCCAATTAGTACAGTTTATTAGTTAAAGTGTCCCCTGTTACACAGACTGACAGTTCTGACCCCTCTGCACTAAAAATCAATTATCTCATAATATACAACTCTTTTTCATGCAACGTTTCTTTCATATAAAAATAGACTCAATAATCTTTAATTATATATCTCATACACACCCTAATTCCACTTATAATATTTTTAGTGAATTTTCAAAATCACGTCACAGTTGCTGTCCATACTGTTCCCCTGCATATAATTACATAATTTCTTTATAATAACTATCAACTAGACACTACATAACATCCAAAACATGTTCTTAATTAGCCATTTTAATAGCTAATCATTATCAAGCATTTACAAGCCAATCTTAAGCCATATCATAAGGTCATACACACAAAATGGCTAAGTCCCTATACATGCCATAACTTAAAACGTTCAAATCACAAAATACCAATATAATCCTTTGATAGTGTGTAACGATCTCTGACGTCCTTTCGATCCCCGAGTTGGCTTGTAATACTATAAAAAAAAATAAAGAATAGGTGTAAGCATAAAGCTTAGTAAGTTTACATGTAAATAAATAACAACATTCTTAATGGATTATCTTATACTTTTATTATCAAGATCACTTAAGCTTTTAATTCAATATACTTAAACTTGTATTCTTACCTGTACCTTTTAACATGAATTTATCTTACCTTACCTTTTTCGCTTGAACTTGTCTTACCTTTACTTTGGTATACTCTTTGAATTTTCCCGTTGAACCACTTGAAATACTAAGGATACACGGGTGCCTTCCTTTTGAAACTTAACCATTGCCATGTCTTGACATGGTCTTACGTGGTATCCTTGCCTTATGAACTCACCAATGCCATGCCTTGGCATGGTCTTACATGGGACCTTTGCCTTATAGTAACTTATCAATGCCATGCCTTGGCATGGACTTACATGATTTTCTTAAACCCTAATGTCATGACATTTGTATCCTACACATTCCTAAGGTTCAACCGGAACTTTCTGAGATTACTTCTTCTTCTTTTCATACTTGAGTCTTTAAATTATAAATTTACAGAACAAATATACAAACACTGGAATTTAATAGTATTGAATGTAAAATAATAGAATATTGCATTTATTTACATAAACTTACCTCGAAACAAAATACGATAAACTATATCGATTTAGTCCACTATCTTTTCTTTCCCGATCTAACTCCGAATTTCGTTCTTCTTGATCTATAATAGCAAATTTAGCTTATTTAATACTCACATTTATCAAAATAGTCCTTAACTCTAGCTTTGGCAAAATTACAATTTTGCCCCTAAACTTTTACATATTTACACATTTTCCCCAAAGCTCGGAAATTAAACTTTATCCCTTATTCTTATGTTTTATGACATGATGATCATTTTTCCCTTCTATGACAACATCAAATTCTCACTCTAACATGTACTTATGAACATTAGGTATTTTTACCGATTTAAAATTTTTTACCCGTTTCACTTAAAATCGCTTAGCAAAAGTTGTTTAACATAATTTCAGACTTCATATTATATCATAAAACATCAAAATAAACACATTTCACCTATGGGTATTTTTCCAAATATGAACCCTAGGTTAAATTATTGCTAGATTAAGCTAAATCAAGTTCACGGACTCCAAAAACGTAAAGAACATTAAAAACGGGGCTTGGAATCACTTACTATGGAACTTGGAAGCTTGAAACAGACCCTAGCTATGGAGAACCCTTGAAATTTCGTCCTAATGAAGAAGATGAGCATATTTTGCCATCTTTTTCCCTTTAATTTCTTTTTATTACCAAATGACTAAATTACCCTTCATTAAAAACTTTGGTTCTTTCTACCTATATATGTCCATTTTTGTCCATGAAAGCCTAATGGTATAATTACCATTTAAGGACCTCTACTTCAATTATGCTCTTCAATTAAATCCTTTAACACCTAACACTCATATTTATCAACTTTTACAATTAAGTCCTAATAGGCAAATTAGACATGCAATTCATGAAATTTTCTATCGATATTCTAACACATGCATCTAATCACTCAATAAATCATAATAATTAATCGTAATAACCTTATCCATCTTGAATTCATGGTTTCGCAACCACTATTCTGTTTAGGCCCTATTTCGGGATGTTACACAAATCTGGTGTTGCGATCCAACAGCTGAATTTCATACTTCAAAGACGCCATTACCGTGATCAAGATAAACAACCCGGAAGCTCTGATACCAATTTGTGAAAAATATAACGTCGATAATGACAAATATATTGCAAAGAAAAGAGAAATAAAAATGAAGAACACACAGATTTTACGTGAAAACCCTTTCGAGAAAAAACCACGGGCAGAGGAGAAGAAAATTCACTATGTCGAATTCGAATAATTACAAGAGGAATAGACTATGTCTATTTATAGGCTTGTAAAGCCATATTCTAATAGGAGTGTAGTAAGATTGAAACACCTTATTCTAATCAATATAAAATAGATGGAGTTTAATAAGGTTTAAAAAACCATATTCTAAAATAAAATAAAAGAAGTCTAGTTATATATGGATTTTACTTTTATTTTATTTTACCACTCTATTTTATTTAAATAAGGATTCGGGTCACTTAATTCTAACACTCCATAAGATGAACCTTCGAATATGATCTAGAACTTGTCAACAAAATCATACAAAATCATCCTAGTCATTGCCCAATTGATTTTGTTGAAAATGACAAATTATGTTGCCTGTCGCAATACCAATCGTAGTCGTAGTGGCCGCTAATGATAAAACATCTATTAAGATTGAACAAGTCTTCCATATTTAGAGCACGAATCCAATTTCACTAAGAAAACTTTAATCAATCATGATTTGCCCAAATCTTATCAAATCAATTACCTTTATATAAGGATACAATATATTGAGATAAATCTTCATAAAGTTAAGACTATATCATCTTGTATTGCATATCTCAGTATATAAGGTAAGTAGATCACATAAAAATTCCTTGAAAAGTAACATTGCTTGATTCAATCTCTTCTCCAATAATAAACATGAAATTGGTTGCTCAAGATCCTCACAAAGATGTAAGTAAATAATCAAAATATTTTGGTCAAACATGCCAATAAATAAAGCAAGTTATATGACTTGCGTAATGTTAAGTGCAATGTTTACTTCTTGAGTCACTACTCCAAAAACTTACCTCAACAATATTCAAATGTTTTTTTAGTAATAAACTAAGCTATCTCAAATTTATATCTTTCATTTAATAATATGCCTTTATAAAGATATTCCCATTCAATGGAAACAACATTGAAGCTGTTGAAAGAACTAGCTTGATTGATTCAAGAAGAATGAGTGAGTTAGATAATTATCCTAATACTATAGAAAGTTGGAAGACAACGATTGAACTGGAATCACAATCACACCCAAGTTGATCCTCATTAGATGATAATGGTAAAAGAGAGTCAGAACATGGTGCAAAAGAAGGAAACAATCAGACCAAGTTTGATATTTATTCATCTAGTGAAGTTTTTTCTTTCAGATTTGAAAGAAGAAGAAGATCTCAAAGGTTGCTTACAAAGAGCCATAAGACAAAGCCTTCTACATCAAGTAATTAAGGAATCAATTGAACTATTTGATGAAGAAATAACACCAGTTCAAATTGCTTCAGCAAATATGACTATGACTTCAGTCATTGCATGGAACGTAGAAGTTATCAACCTAAATCACCAATTAATTATATTGTTGCTAGTTTGAGCACTGGCAATTCATTTGCTAGTGGTTATGTGAATATAAATTTAGATAACCTTGTTGATAAAATCACAAGGGAAGTCCTATTAATTATTTGCTTCTAAACTTATATTTAAATCTAATCCAATTATCTATGAAAAGAATGTACAAGCTAAATAAACAGAGGTAGTGAATGAGCATGTGCCCCCACAAGTAAAGGTGTATTTTATTATCCTTCACATTCTAAACTTGAAGAAGATTCAGAAGATATAGAACATCTGTCGAAAGTTAAATCCTCAAAAAGCCAAAAAGCAAAAGAAAGTCATAGAAAAAGAGCCACCAAGGTTTTTGAATTGAACATGTAGAAACAGGATGAACACATTCCAACAAAAGCATCTGCTTGAAGAGAAAAATATCAACCTTGAATATTCACAAGGGTTGGGTAGTACAAGCTTTGGAAAATATAAGATTGACAAATACTATTAGATTCATTATTCTATATGTCAAGAGCATTGTACTAGAGTTTTATGCTCATTTGAAGAACGATGTTTCTAATCAAATTTCAAAGAATGTCTATATAAGAAGGGAGTACTTTGATTTTTATCCTCCTTTTATTTGTGATTAAATTCAGAGCAAAAAGATGCCTTTGTAGCTGATTGGGATAAAATCTCTACTATCGTAACTGGTGGCATTTGAAAAACTTGGAACAAGATGATAGGTATTCCAAGTTCAAGCCTTAGCAAATTTTATATTGCCTTGCACAAGTTGGCGATTTGCAACTAGATGCCAACCTCATTTGATATACCAGTAAGCAAAAGATTGGATCTTCTGCTATTCAAAGTTGGTAATGTGATTAAAGTTAATCTTGGTGCTATTATATCAACTCTTCATGCAATAGTAAAACATGTAAGCTAATGATATTTGAGAGTCATCCATATGATTTGAAATATAATATCCAATTTGATACCAGAGCCACGATGATGACACCATCCCAACTGGTACTTTGATTATTGAAGAACATGAAGAAAATCTTAATGTAAAGGAAGTTGTTGTGCCCACAGTTGGTGCCATAAATAATCTACTTTGTCCCTGAAGAGTTCAAACATTGAAGAATCTATATGCTGAATTGGATTTTTTAAACCCTATTGCTGAGCATCAACAAAAGGAAGCTCAATGTATTACAATACATTCTGGACTTGAAAGCTGAAGATCCTCTTTGGATTTTTGCCAAAAAGGGGAGTAGTGATATAGGGGGATTTTTTGTTGAAGTTTTATTGGTAATGTTTTAAGGGAGTTTTTATTTGGTCATTCAACTCTAAACATTGTTTCTGAGCGAAATATGAACTTGTTTAATTAATTGCTCCTTGTTTTTAGTTGTAATTACTTTTTGTTGCTCAAAAATGTCAAATGGAAAGGTTATTAAGATTTAGAGTATTGTGTAGACACAATAGCTTAACTTATGACAATATTGGAAACCACAACATTTTGGCACAACACTTGCTTTAGTTGTTTATTTTTTACTTTGCCTTTGTATTAGTTTGTTTGATGTAATACGTAACAGAAATGGTAATGATTGATAAATACAAATATTTAAAGAATTTAATCTTCATGTGATGAGAAAATAATGCATAAAAGAGCCCACTTGATTTGAAGTCCACATAAGATAAAAGTGTAACGAGACTTGAAATTTTTGAAGATAATGCCATTGACATTGAAGAGAGATTTTAAAGATAAAACAACTTTGAACTAGATGATATGATTAGAATTTTTTTTGAAACATATATTATCTATATTTAATATAGAAGATAAGGGAGCTTATTGATGACATTGGGTTGGTTATTTAAATGATCTACATACCGACTTAAGTGATAGATTTTTGTGAGTGAATGGTAGGATCAATTTTTTTTTTTTTTGTGTAAGGAACTATTTTGTTGAATTGGTCATTGTTGGGCCTAAATTATGCCCGGGCCCAGTACCAATTAAACCAAATCCAAAACAACCAGGCCTAGGAACAAACAAGTCCAAAAAAATACAGCCCACAAAGCCCAAACAAAACAGAAAAAAAACCCTAGCCGCAACCACCCCCCACGCACCAGCAGCCCCCTCGCGTGCCGGACGCCACTACCCTGCGACGTGCGCCACTCCACCACGCCACGTCAGAGATGTAGTCGCCCACATACCTACAAAATAGAAAAAAATCAGTTGTAAAAAGGCTATAAAAGCCGGATCCAAACAATGTAAAGGGGTTGGTTTTTAGAATACAAGAAGCAATACTACTTTCTTTTTCGGAATACAGAATCTAAAACCCCAAAAAAAAAGGTTTCTCTTTTTTTTATTTTTTTTTATTTTTCGAATCTGTTGGTTTCTCTTTATTTATTTCTTGTATCTTTGTTTTTTTTCAAATACAAAAGTTTTAAATATTAAAAAAGGAAGAAAAAACTCACCTTTTAAAAATTTCGTCCCACAGTACGGTGGTGGTGACAACACCAACGATCGGTCCGGCGATCGTGCTTTGGTCGGATGGTTTGAGGAAGAAAGGGGAGTTGAGAGGAAAAGGTTTTTTTATTTTGAGAAGAAGGATGAAATGAGCTTTTTTTTTTTGGAAAAATGGGTTATATAGCAGCTTAAAACGCTGCCGTTTTGACCCTTGCCCAACACAGCCAAAACGGCGCCGTTTTGGCCTAGCCTGTGTGCGCGCCCGACCCGACCCAGGGGGTCCGCGTGTTTTTCCAGGGAGGGGCTAATTGCGCAAACAGCCCCTCCGCCTTTCTGGATGTTTCAAATCGACTTGTCCTGTTTTTAAAATTTGACCCCGCTTTTCTTTTTTTTATTTCGATTTCGTCCGTGCTTTAAATGCTGAGTTCAGAATCGTGGAATATTTGCCCCTTTGGACCCTCTCTGTTAAGCGCGTGTTGAAATTAGCCCGTATCTTTCCCTTTTATTTTAAATTGGCCCCAAGGCTTCTGTTTTCAATCCAATTTAGTCCCTTTTTGATTATTTTGTTATTTTACCATTAAATTAATTATTTTTTAATATTTTTATTAACACTTTTTTATACGTATATTATTATTATATTTCTATTATATTTACTATTGTTATATATATTCTTGTTTACTTTAATTTTTTTATATATTATGATTATATCCATTATTTTTATTATTATCAAATACTTTTATTTTCTTTTACTACTACTATTTTTATTAATACTATTATTTTCTTATTTTCTTATTATTTTTTTTATTTTGCTTATTATTATTATTCTATTATTATTATTTTAATACTTACCCTTTCTATTATTATTATATTCATTAATTTTATTAGTATTATTTTATTATTACCATTTTTTGTTTCTTGTCACCTTTTTCTTTACATACATATTATTATTAATTATATCTATCATTCTTATTATCATTTTATTACTTTTCTTTACTGTTATGAGTTGTTTATTTTTGTTCCTATCATTTCATGTGATCTATGATTTTAAATCGCATTTCAACATTTTTATTTTTGTTTTTTTTTCAAAATTCATAAAAAGGTGTTTCACAAAGGTAATATTTCGTGTTTGGAAGCTCGAGAAATCATGCCCAATCGTGCTGGGTTTTGATTTTTCGTTCGTCTAGATGACTAAATATCCTTTAAAGATTTTGATCGCGTTTTTTAAAAATAAGGCAATGTTTCGTGTTTGGAGGTTCGAGAGATCGTGCCCAATCGTGCTGGGTTTTGATTTTCCATTCGTCCAAATGACCAAATATCCTTTAGAGATTTTGACCGGGTTTTCTTAAATAAAGGCAATATTTCATATTTGGGAATTCGAGGAATCGTGCCCAATCGTGCTGGGCTTCGATTTTTAGTTTGGCCAAATAGTGGAATACCCTTTTTAAATTGCAATGCATGAGTTTTGGAAATCATGAAATGATCTTGGTATCGAGGGTTTGAAACATCGTGTCTTATCGTGCTGGATGTGGTGTTTTATCTTTTCGGAACAAGAGAATTTTGATGTCCAATTCGAGTTATCCAAACATTTTCAAAAGGATTCATATTTTAAAATCTCTTCCAATTTTTGATATTAGGATATCAATCAATCAATAAGGTACCAATTTTGGGCGTTATGAGGGTGCTAATCCTTCCTCGTGCGTAACCGACTCCCGGACCCATTGTTTTAAAACTCGTAGACCAAATGTTTTATAAAGTGACCCAATCACACTTCAAAAAGATTGGTGACGACTCCATTTATCTTTTTAAAGTTGGCCCGTTTTCTAAACAAAAAAAATGGTTCCGACAGTCATCTTCAAATGATTTTATAAAGTGATTGCTAAAGTAGGTAGCGAGAATCACACTGAGATATACAAAGTAGGGAATTGCACCTTAAGAGTTGAGTTGGACAAATCATTATTTTTTTATATTATGCTAATATTTGTGAATTGATTCTCTTAAGTAAAACTTCACAAACATAGGTTAAGTTCAAATTACACAATTGGTTTGGTAAACATCCTATATTTGACAAGCTATAATGGAAAAAATGGAAGGAGGATCAACAACTCAATCACCATTTTTAGATGGATCTAACTATTTTTCTTGAAGAACAAAAATAAAAATAATTATTAAATTGAGTTGTTTACTCTAATTTAAACATGTGCTGAAGTAGAATTATATAATTAAATTTAACCATCAATCATATTAATAATATTTATAAATATTAGCTTTATTTAATTTATACAAAATATAAATATGGAATTACTTTATCTTTTTTTTTTAAATATTTAATATCTTTTACAATTTCAATCAATCTTACACGTATACATTTTAAATTTTTATACTCATTATCATTGAATTTTCTTTTGGTGAAATCATTATCATTGATTTTAAAATTGGTAAAATAAACTAGGTTTTTTCTTTAAAAAAAGAAACCAATCTATCTAAAATTTATATCTTTCAATTAATAATATGCCCTATATAATCAATCTCAAGGTAAGACAAGCTATATTTGATTGATACTTTCGTTTCTCTTAAAATAAATAGTTTTATTTGCAAATTGACCCCTAAGCTATATCCAATTCTCAATTTGGGATTTAAAATTCTTTTTGTAAAAAGAAAACCTAAATTATCAATTTTGTTTCCATTTATAAAAAAACAATACCAACCTATAAGAACGTGAAACACAAAACTTTCTTATTACATTTTGGGATAAAATGATAGTTTAAGAACTATTTTTAACAAAAAAAGAAAAGAAAAAACCCTTCAAATATCACACTGAGAATTGGGGTATAATTTAGTGGTAATTTTGCTAATAAAAAGTAAATAGATGGAGGGAAAAAAAAATTCATCTACCATAACTACATTTAAACTGAGTTTCATGTAGTCTCAGTTCCATGAGTGAAAAATGATGGCATTAAATATCTTCCACTTTTTTGGCATAAATGAAACCACCGCAAGCCAAGTATATATACACACACATACAAAGACAAAATACAGATATTGAGCTTATTGAAATTCACTACTTAAATGTGATCACATAAACAACCGGACTACACCGTGATTTAAATCAAAATCTCACCATAGCAAATATGTATCATGAATTTCTTAAGAATAATGTCAGCCGAAAATGATGACAATCTGACTGACATAAAACTAGGTATGTGATATCCTGTAGTTTAAGAAGAAAAAGGATAACGAGAACTTGATGAATCATTTCATACTGACTACCTTACCGTTTTGCTTTAATTTGAGCAGCAAAATGTCAAAAACTTTGTTTCACTTCTATTAATTCACCACCAACATGTTGGAGGTAAACTACGAGCCCAGCAGTTGTTGATGTGACGACCCTGAGAGATTAATGCTCAGTATTTCCACTAAATGACTGAATTTTTATCAGGCCCTAAATGCGACATGCAACAATCTCACGAAATTGAGGTATAATGTGAAAAATTCCGATATCCAGAAATTAGCGTACAAAGATGAATTCATTTTATCAAGGCATTAGAAAGGCTTACTAGGTTCATCTTTATGAACATCATGTGATCTTTAAAGCTCCGTAGCTACATCATCTTAATCCTCCATCTCGTCAAGGATGACATACTTAGCGGCATGATTAGCTGTGAGCGCTATTGCTGCTTCATCTTCTTCTAGTTTGCCCTTCTGCAGCTTTAGGTATCTTCAAAAGAGGATGAGAAAAACAGCATAGGTTAGCCACAGAAGGAACCAGAGAGCACAAAGTAGATCAATAAAAACACTCAGAAATTACTACAGTGAACTCTAAAAGTAGATTGGGCAAACAAATCCATGTTAAAAGGTAATGCCAAATGGAAACTGTATAGCTACATCACATAGTAGTAAATAGTTCAATTTCAATATAACTTCATATCTTTGGTTGAACTTGAATGCATAGAGAAAAAAAACTTGACATGACACATCAATTGGTTGTAAATCCAAGAATGTCAAATTCATGACTTGTTGAATTAAGAGACCATGATGGACAGTTACAGGAAGGTGAGAATTGAAAACGCAAATTTTCTCAGGGATTTTTGCGGGAAATTGGAAATAGATGAAATTAGGGTTAAAAATTTGGTATTCAGATCTAGTTAAGTATAAATTTGAAGTATTGACATGGTAACAAAATTGGTAATTCAAATCAGGCTGACATTTCAATTTCCCGAGAATACAAGTTGAAGAAGATAAAAGGGTTAATATGCAAACTGGCTCTCGAATCATACACCTTTATAGGTTGACCCAAGAAAAATTCACAATAGACCAATGCCATGATATAAAATGCTTAATGCTACATGGTTTGAGCAATACTACATCACCACGTCAATTCAATTTTTTTTTCTTTTCTAAACACTAAAATGGCAATGGCTAGACGCATGACAACTTAATATAGATCAACTAAGCCAGATCTGCATTTTATGTAATATCATTAGTCCAACGGGTTAACTCGCCAGAAATAAAAGCTTCACTGCCTAATTGAGTTTTTTTTTTTTTGGTTCTTTTTTTCTTTTACCAAATAAGGTGCATAGTTTGAGGCAATTTACATATTAAACCAAGATAAAAGTAGCCTTAGTTGTTGTAAGCCCCAGAAATCCTAGGGACAAGATAGGCCCCATCCTTTCTGGTGGTTGGAGCTGCAAATATTCGTACCTCTCCTAATATCTCATATCTCATAGTTTATTACAAAGCATAATATGTTCTCCATGACTGTTCCCTAGCAACAATAAAACATCACTCCAAAAATAAACTAAATGAATAAAATAAAGAACCCAAAATGTATTTACGAAGCTTGAGATTGATAGCGACAATAAAAGAGAAACTCTAAAGTTTGTACAAGTTAATTGGCCAAGTGTGCAAGTCAAGTATTCGACAGGTGGTGGAAATTAGACAAGAAACATAACAATTAAGTACACCAACTTAATCAATTAACTTGGTACACCAACTCATAATTGACAATAGATTCTGGCATAAGTTAAAAGCATAAAGAAACACCCAAAATACCAAGACCAAAGATAAAAATTCTTCCTACAAATGACATACAACATTCCTAAACCCTGGAAAAGTTCAATACCTTTAGGGTTGGGAGCTCAAAAGTGCAAAGCCATCTAATTGTATGCCTTCACTTAATAAAGAAATGATTCCTTATGACTAAAACCTCCAAAACTTTGATTTTTTATATGAACAACGGCAGAATTTCAATAACTAATAAAATAATAAGATATCCAAACAATGAATTAGAAACATGTAAATGTGCTTTAATCAACAACACCAGACAAAGCTTAGGCTTCTGTAATACACAATCCAAGAAACATTGCCTTCGTATAAATTCATTATCTCTGCCACAAGTGCTAGACTATAAGTAAATGTTTTAGAACTTCAGAAAATTTGAAGGAATATAGCTAACTACAAGTTTTTGCACAGGAGTGAGTGCCTAAAGAAAGAAGAAACGGTAAATTCAGAAAGTAGATTTATTGACCACTTACTTGTACCAGTTGAATAAACTGACACCAACCATGATAGTGAGGAGTCCAGCACCTTTTAACCACGTAAACTCATCATGCAAGTAAAATACGGCAACCTGAATGAGTATTAGAAAATAATTAGAGTAAACCACTACAAATATATGGTAGGAAAATAAACAACAAAATCAGCACGAATAGTTAAATCAACAGGAAAATAACATTATGCATGTGAAGACTGACACCACAAGACTTGAGAAGATTTTGTTGGATAAAGTAAAGGGGGTTAAGACTCCATTTCCAGATCCAATACAAGCCAAAATATTAGTGAAAATCAAGTGAGACCTGGAAACAAGCCATTAAACCATCCATCCCCGACCATTCATGACCAGGTTGTTAAAAATGAAATCTGATAAACAATTTCTCCTCCCTATAAACTGCCTCAATTAGGGAACTCAGTCATCACCCCGCATTTAAGTAAAATACTCACGCAACTCTAGTCATTGCATAGAAATGAGACAGTTGAACAAAAAAATTTCTCAACTTTACTCTAGATTTTCTTAAGCTCATTGGATTAATACATGATTAGTCATACATCGGAAAATGGAGGAATGGAGTTTCACAAGGCCAACTAATAATATGTAAAATTTAATGGACTGAAATCCACTGGCATGGAGTAATAAATGTAAAAACAGGCAAGAAGTAATATGTAAGAAAATAAGATGCGTGACAAATGGACTGATATCTGCTGACATGGAGTAATAATTTCAAACTATTCTTTTTTGGAGAGGAGGTTAATAAAAATTAAGGTGGAAAAGCGAACCCTGTCAAAACAACTTGCTTCAAATCAAACTAGTCTAACTTGAATAGGCTAAAAGGTCTACCACCCAAACCTGATGCAATTTGAACTCCGTAAATTCAGAACTGATCCTTATCTGAAGTTAGGGTGTAAAAATAGAGCCGTAGGTTAGCCAAGATTCTAGCCAGGCTCAACTTGACTAAATATTATCAAGCACAAGAATTATTGATTGAACTCAGCTTTGGTTATGCCGATCTGGCTCAATTTGAACTGTGTGGTTCATTTTTGCCATTTCCGCATAACTTCTAAAGTTACATATTGATATGCATAATTATAAAACAACAAAAATAAGAGTCCCAAATGGTATGACTGCCAGCTCCAAGAGAGCTATCTGCAGCATGCACAGGTAATAATTCTTTGAACCAGCAGTGGCTCCCAACTGTATCTTAAATTGATGAATAGCATGAACTACTCTATGAGTACCAGAGTAAAAAAGAAAATGAGATTACTGACGAGACAATGCTTTCTTTCAAGGACTCACATATGCAATTTTAACAACTTTGGACTATACTCGGTCACAAACAAAAAGTCAGAATGCTACGTGAGCCTTTTAATAAAAAGTCAAGTTTTGCAAAACCGTTAAAAACAAATATGTGTGTGTATATGTATGTGTGTGCATGTAAAGAAAACTATGTACCAATATGGTGACAGCCTCCTTCACAACCCCAGCTATTGTCACTGTAACTGCGCTTGTTATAGAAACAAGGATGTACTCTGTTAAAACCTGCAATAAGAAATAGCCTAGCTTCTTCAAGCAACAAGAGAAACATTTTTTATTCACTATGTTACCTGTTTATTAAAATATTGTTTTTATTATAAAAATAATATTCTAATACAGAAGTTATGATATTATGTGTTAATCATCCATATGCAAGGCACGTGAAGCATAGATTACTATACTTAGAAAGGAAAATTAAAGGGAGAAAAAGGGGGTGCTTCAGCATAAGCATAGGTTCCTACCATAAAGAATGCGAGTGTTCCACCAAAAAGCATCAAAAAGCAGCTTCGAGCAATATGCCATGAACTATTAAAATAACTGTTCTTCGTGAATTGATCCCACGGGTCCAACAGGAGAGAAAGAAGAGCTGTCACAACAGCCATTACCGGAGTCACGTAGCTCATGAAGGTAAGTGGGTTCTTCAAACCTAGAAAAAATTAAATAGTTAGACCATGCTGTAAAATAAAAAGAACCAACAACAAGAAGAAAACCAGCTTATGTAAAGCAATCAGATAATTTTTAGTGACACCACTCATAATCTATCACTATATATAAATTAAAATTCTCCATTCAATAGGGATTAGAGAAAAAAAAATTCTAGAATATCATTATCAAAATGAGAACTAGAACTTCAGGATTGCCAACTCAGCATCTACACCAAACATATCCTCCTTATAAACTATATCAGCTCGAGACAGAGATTGTTATAACTAAATTACACCAAACTTTTTAGCAGCCAGATATTGTATGCAGAAATCAATTGATGCAACCATATCTCACATATATGACTTATCAGCAGAAAGAATATAACCTAGGATATATTGTAGCATGCCCTGAGAACTAAATATTGCAATAGACAAATTTCTCTTATGGTACTGATGATAAAAGATTTCTCATGCTTAAGCAAGCTCAAAGGAATGTTATTCCTTCTTAGACAAAGGAACAAATAACACAAACTCAGTCATCCACTCCAGAAAAATAAAATAAAGTACAATCCTTCTAGCAATAACAGTGAGAATGGATAATGATAATATCATGCGATGCAAATGTACTGATCAGAAAACATAGAAAAGGGTATTTAAATAACATGGTGATGTACAAATTAAAGGAGGAAAATGATGAGCTTAAAAAGAAGGGAACAAGAGAGAGAGAGAGGGACTACCTACCATAGGCTTCTTTCTTTTGAAGGTAGCCCATTCCGGATAAAGTCAAATTGGACGCAATAAATAAAACAAATCAATGTAATTAGTAAAAAGAAAAAAGAGAAGAAGAAATAATTTGAAAATAAGATCAAATAATTGAATTCTAAGTCTAACATATCATGTAAAAAGGAAATAAATCAAAGCCATACCTGCAAAAGTATTTGGGTCATGCACCAGCGGAATCCAGACATAACAGCCGCAAGCATGACAAAAACAAAACCCCAAAACTGAAAACCTGTCTCCTTTGAAACTGGAATAAGAAAGATCAAGTTTCATAAGTTTTATAAATATTTGACACTGTAAGAGAGAGAGATGCAACGACATAAAAGAAACTGTCACAACATGCTCAAATATTAGACAAACTCTATGTAGAAAGTTATTTAGTCTGTCAGAATGATTTGGTCGATTAAGGACCAATTTAGCCTTGGAATGAGATTGTAACTGTGTAGATAAAAGTGCAATTGTTAAAATTGATAATTCTTAGAAGAATGGTGTAGGAATTATCATCCCTTTAGTAAAGGGATTCTGTAAATATTTTACAATCCCTTATTCTAAGGGATCATATCTTTATTAGTTTCTTTCCTATCTTAGAAGTTTCCTAAATCAGAGACATAGTTTGTATAAAGATGTAATATGTTCTAGTGTATTCTGGAGAGAAAATACAGAGAATTACTCTAACTTCTACATGGTATAAGATTAGGTTACGTTCTTTTCCACCCTAGACCATGTCAGAAACTTCTTCTTCTACAAATCCTTCTCCTACTTGGAGATTACCTCAAATCCAGAAAATTTTTCTGGTTCTCGATGCTCAATCGCACTCATCCGTCTGAATATCACCCGCCATTGATTAAATGGCAACAATTTTCTAGAATGGTCCCAATCGGTTAAGATTTTTCTCTTGGGAAGAGACAGATTAGGCTATGTTCTTCGGTGAAATCAAGCGACCTGCGTGCACGACAACTTGGTTTTGCTAAGTGGATGCGTGACAATGGTCGTTATGACTTGGCTTCTTAATTCCATGACCCCAAGTATAAGCGTAAATTTTCTACTTTACAACACAAACTTTGAAATGCTGAGTGCTGTCCGAGAAACCTACTCTAGCAATGATAACATTGCCGAATTATATCATGTTGAAAATCAAGCGCCACCCCCTTAAGCAAGGAACCATGCCCATCACTCTCTACTACAATACCCTTACTGCTCTTTGGCAAAGAATTAGATTTGTATGCCCAAAGCATGATTGGGCGCTTTCAAAGAGATGCCGCCTTTATCGAAGAAATTGTTACTCGTAGAAGGCTATTTCAATTTCTACAAGGCTTAAACAAGGAACTGGACGAGGTTCGCGGCGGGTCCTCTGGCTATTTCTCTTCTTCCTCCTTCGAGAGGCCTTCTCTATGGTCAAGAAGGAAGAAAGTCGAAGGAGTGTGATGCTGCTTGATGAACCAGATTCCACTCCTGAAGGATCTGCCTTAGTGACACATCAATCATCTCCCTCTTCCAAGCGGGGGAGACCTTGGTGTGATCACTGCAAAAAGCCCGGCCACTCCAAGGAAAAGTGTTGGAAGCTTCATGGTAAGCCTCAGGACTGGAAGTCAAAGAACTCTAGAGATAATAGATCAAGTCTTGCCGCTGCCACATCTGTCACCAGCTTCACCAAAGAGCAGATTGCTGACCTTCAAAAACTGTTTGGAAAGTTTCAGGGGTCTAGTGCGGGTAATCTGGTCATGAAAGAACCAGAAGGTAACCCTTCTTCTACAGCAATGTTTTCCTCCCAGTTCACTCTTAATTGGATCCTCGATTCTGGTGCCACGGATCATATGACTGGTAATAAGGCCTTGTTTCACAATTTTTTCCAAACATTTGGTAAAGCCATTAAAAAAAAATTGATGGTTCCTTGTGCAAAATAGAAGGCCATAGAACTGTTGTTCTAAATGAACAGATTGCACTTAAAAATGTTCTCTTTGTACCAAATCTGGCTTGCAATCTCATTTCCGTAAGTAAAATTTCCACGGACTTGAACTGTTCCGCAATTTTTAACGGTCTTGATTGTACTTTGCAGGCACTGAACTCGAAGAAGATGGTTGGTAAGGCCAGCTTGCAGAATGGTCTCTACATCCTCCCTTCCTCTCCTAAACCCGAGATCTCCAAATCTTTCACTGCTTTAAATATAGTTGATACTGTTATGTTATGGCACTTTCGTTTAGACCATCCTAGTTTCCAATATCTTGCTAAATTGTTTCCTGATCTATTCATTAATAAAAGGCCAAACTCTTTTTCTTGCAAAGTTTGCTCTCTTGCCAAACATACTAAATCATCTTATTTTCCTTCTCCATACAAGCCTTCTCACCCTTTTGCTTTGATCCATAGTGATATTTGGGGCCCTTCTCGGGTGAAGAATGCTGATCATTGTAAGTGGTTTATCACTTTCATTGATGATCACAGTAGGATAACTTGGACTTATTTGCTAAAAGATAAATCTGAAACTGCTGGTATTTTTGCGCAATTTTATAACATGGTTCTCACTCAATTTGGGTCTAAAATCCAGCTCTTTAAATCTGATAATGGCAGTGAAATTTTTGCTAGGTCTTTAGGAAATTTTTTCAGGGAAAAGGGCATAGTTCAGCTTAGTTCTTGTGTTGGAACCCCACAACAGAATGGCATTGCCGAAAGGAAAAATAGGCACCTCCTAGAGGTTACTTGTTCCCTTCTATTTACTACCAATGTTCCTAAGTATTTGTGGGGGGAAGCCTTATTAACAGCCACCTATTTAATCAACCGAATGCCTAGTAAGTTTTTAAAATTTCAAACACCTCAATCTATATTTTTGCAGCACTTTCCTCATTTTAAGTCTATCTCTTCAATTCTGCCACTTAAAATCTTTGGCTGTATTGTCTTTATCCAAAATATTGCTCCTAATAAGTCCAAGTTAGACCCTAAGTCTTTAAAATGTGTACTGGTTGGCTATTCTTCACTTAAGAGGGGATATAAATGCTATCATCCTCCTTCAAAACGATTTTTTACTCCTATGGATATCACTTTTAATGAACAGGATCCCTATTTCACTCAGGCTAAAATTCAGGGGGAGACATGGAGTGATTTTCAGCCAAATCAGGTATCTCCTCCTAATTTCCATTCTCAACCTTCAAAATTGCCACCATTTTTACCTTTACCTGCAGATTTGTCACCCGTGACTACTCCTATTAATTCTCCTATTATACCTATCACTAACTCACCCACATCTACTTTAAACACCCCTCCTGAAAATACACCTAATCCTATTGAAAATCTTCAACAAACATCACCACCCAAACAAATTTTCGTGTCTACACAAGAAAAAGGAAAAATATCCCCGAGACTGCTTTTGCAATCTGATTCTTGCCGAGAATTGGGTTTGGGTCCAGCTGCCAAAATGGAAGAAGAAATCAGTAAGTCTACTACTCTTGATGACTTCCCTATTGCTATTAGAAAAGGAGTTAGACAATGCACCAAGCATCCTATTGAAAAATTTGCTGGCTATAATTCTTTGATGCCTTCTTTTCAAGCATTTACATCAATCTTGGATAAAGAACAGATTCCTACAAGCATAGTCAAGCCCTAAAGGATCCTAAATAGAGAAGGGCTATTGAAGAGGAAATTTGTGCACAAGAGAAAAATGCTACTTGGACAATTCTGAGACCTTCCTCAAGGAAAAAGGTCATGGTCGTAAGTGGATCTTTGCCAGTAAAGTACAACTCCAATGGAAGCATCCAACGATACAAAGCTAGACTAGTGGCTAGAGGCTTTACGCAAACATATGGGATAGATTTCACGAAACTTTTGCACCTGTGGCAAAGCTTAACACTGCTCGAGTACTCCTAATTTTGGTCAGTAAATTGCGATTGGCAATTACACCAACTTGATGTAAAAATACATTTCTTAATGGCATGCTAGAGGAAGAAGTTTATATGAAATTGCCACCGGCTTAAAGTCTGCATTGAGGTAGCAACAAGGTTTGCAAGCTCAACAAGTCTCTATACTGAGCTAAAACAATCACCCGAGCTTGGTTCGAGAGGTTCACTAAAGTCATTCTTAAAAACGGCTACAAGCAAATCCCTTGCCGATCATACACTTTTCATCAAGGTAACTTCTACAAATAAGAAAGCTATCCTAATTGTGTATGTTGATGACATAATTCTTACTGGAGATGATGAGGAAGAAATTAGCAATTTGAAGGAGTCATTAAACAGTGGAATTCAAACCAAGGACTTGGGAAAGCTAAGATATTTCCTAGGAATGGAGGTGGCAAGATCAAAAGAAGGACTTGTGATCAATCAAAAAAGTATGTACTTGATTTACTCAAAGAAACGATTTTCTTGGTTGTAAGCCACCGATACACCAATGGAGGCAAACTTGAGATTCAACAAAGAAGATGGGTCTTCAGAGACAGAGAAAAATTTCAAAGATTAGTTGGGAAACTTATTTATTTATCCTTGACGAGGCGGATATAGCCTTTCCCGTAAATGTGATAAGTCAACACATGACTAATCCTACTCAAGAGCATATGGCAAAGAAGAAATAAAATTCTCAAGTACTTGAAGAAAACTCCAGACACGGCTTAATGTTTAAGAAGACACAAGACAGAATCATAAGATTTTTACAGACTCTAGTTGGGCGGGAGATCTCACCGAAAGAAGATCCATTAGTGGCTATCGTGCACTTTTGTTTGGGGTAACCTTACAACTTGGAGAAGTAAAAACAATCTGTTGTTTCAAGAAGTAGTGTTGAAGTTTGAATTTAGAGCACTAGCTTTGGGAATATGCGAAAGGAATTTGGCTACTTAAATTGCTAAAAGAACTTGGCACTAATCGGGAGGATCACTTTGAAGTCTTGTGTGATAATCAATCTGCTATTCAGATTGCCAAGAACCAGTCCAACATGACCGAACAAAGCATGTGGAGATTGATAGGCATTTTATTGCTGACCAAGTCAACAAAAAGACACACACTCTTTCATACATTCCTTCGTAAGACAGATTGCGACATTCTTACTAAGGCTTTGCCAAAGCCTGCTTTCAATAAATTCCTATTCAAGCCGGGATTATACAATGTATATTCTCCAGCTTGAGGGGGAGTGTAGGAATTATCATCCCTTTAGTAAAGGGATTCTGTAAATATTTTACAATCCCTTATTCTAAGGGATCATATCTTTATTAGTTTCTTTCCTATCTTAGAAGTTTCCTAAATCAGAGACATAGTTTGTATAAAGATGTAATATGTTCTAGTGTATTATGGAGAGAAAATACAGAGAATTACTCTGATTTCTACAAATGGCAGCAATGCAATAAGAAATAAAATGGCCATTAGAGATATAATGAAAAGGAGATTTTAATAAATTATATATGCATATCGTATTTTATTTGACATTTGAAATTATCATAAATAATCATTTAATCATTATATTAAATAAATGATTTTCTCAATATATTTATTAAATAAAATAAAAATAAGTAGTATGTACAGAACAAGAAACTAAATCATTAAAAAAGATATTTTTTTTTAAGTGAGTTTTAAAACTGATTTCAGCATTTCTATCATTAATTTACACTGGTTACTACAAAAATTATTCATCACTTTCATTTCATTGGACTAGAAGCATAAGTTTATGAGAATTTTTAAGCAGCTATTATAGTTCTATGGATTCTATGAAGCAACCCTAGCCCATCTATGAAACCTGAGAAATGTAGTCACGAATCCGAAGTTTCCTATCATTTTCTTCTTTCCTACTCCCTCCATCACAACAAATTGAATGCCATCTTTTTTTACAGGTATCACAAAAATGTCAACTTTCCCAAAATGGATCACGTTTTTCCAATGTTTCCCTTACTGAAATATGAAGTTTTTATGGATCTCTCTAGCTTTTATAAAACTTAATGGTAAAAGTTATGAAGGAACATAAGCTTCATTCCTAAAATTTTGAGCTGTTTGGAAAGTGGACATCCAATTTGAGATGCTGGAAATATTTTTATTGTCACTTCTGTTACAGATTACAAATCATTCCTATATCACTCTTTTAAGGCAAAGAACAGACAGAAATCACTCCCTACCAAACTCATTCCACACTAACTAAATAATCATCAAACTTCAACCCAAGCCCTAACCTGCTTTTCGCAGGTCCATTCATAGTACCTAGATAGCCTTCTAAATCTTCAATTTCTCTCTTCAATAGTAACCCAGTATTAATAGCTTAAGGTCCCTAATTCTAGTCATCATCCCAATCCTTTCGACATCAACAAAGCCTCCTTTCAAATCTTACATCATTCATACAACCACAAGAACTCTAGTGAGTTATTCAAGTCAATAATGAAATGACAAGAATCAAAGGAAGACAAATAAAATGTCCACAATGTATTGCTGCATTGATTAGGATATAGTTTCCAAAACGCTTGAAAACTTTAAGAAAGGTGAAAAGAAGGGGATACTCCAAAAAGAGAGAAGCCAAAAGATGAACATCTTTGCCTATAAGTGAGGCATTAAGTAAAATCTTTTCTTCAAATCTAATTGCCATCAATATGACTAGGACAGGTGCACATTACCCACAATTATGAAGCAAAACAGATATCTACTCACTAGTGCCTTTCTCCTACTTCATCCTTAATAATTTGAATAATAGAAAAATACATACAACCAAAAAGGTGCTAAATATACACATAGAAATCGAATTGCTTGTAAGAAACATACAGAATGATGAGAATCCATACCTGTTAATAGAATCCCAACAGAGATTACCAAGATAATTCCTAAAAGGTTAAGGCTTGGAGACTCCAACCTTATAAATAAACATTCAACAATAATATCAGAACAACAAGGGGCATGGGAAAGAATACAATGGATTCTCAGAAAAACAGAAAATGGAGCAGCTGGAATAAGAGATATCTGAAGACAACTTGCAATATGTGGTTATTCAGAGCATGTTACGTGGACTCTTCGCTTTAATTACCTGTGTCTGACTGTTCTGACACTTCCCTATATAAACAAATCTGATACTATGATCCTCAAAATTAATGTAGAGTATTGTCAAAAAGATTACATACCAGTGTATGAGACTCTATTTCAATATGAGACTCTATTTCAAGTCCATGTAACATACCTAATCCCCAGGCTAAAAGTGAGTTAATCTTATAAATATAAAACAGCACAGGCAGATTGAGTTACCAAATTGATATGTTCCTTTTTCATCCCTAATAATTGTAAAAACAAACAAAAGCTCCAAACATGATCAAGATAAATCATACAAAGAAAATTTTAAAATATAAGATCAAAGTTCTAAGTGTGGTCTAGTGTAAAAAGTGAGAGTACAACAAACTCAAGGAAATGAACTCAAGTAACTATCTCAGAGTTATGCAATAAAAATCTCAATAAAACCAACAAGACAACAGCCCTTTCAATCAAAATTGGAATCCAAGTTCTATTTTAGTCCATCAACCAATGTGGTCAGCACTTCAGCAAATAATAAAAGCTCAATAAAGCCTTAATTAAACAAATTTAGGTAGATGCATTTACTAAGTCAAACTATGTTCTGGAATATTATTAGTTCAATAACTTCACATTTTGGATGCATTCACCAGCATTTGGTGTAGACCAAATAAAAACATAATTTCAAAGTTTCATCATCCTTTTTTTGTTGCTTTAGATCTTTCAGATGATAAACCCCTTGACCAGACAATATGGATAACATAGGTTCAAGTGGAGGACTCCAACTTGTTTCAGAAAGGTAAAAATTACTTGAGCTGAGATCATATTGGTGCTAATTCAAATGCAAATTTAGGTCACATTGATTTACTATTTTGTTTTCTTACATACATCTCAATGCCTCCAACAGATCATGAAGGAAAAGGAATCTGTCAATTGCCCATCCTGTATTCTAAGCAAAATTAACCACACCATTTAATTCAGCTTGAAAATCAAGAACATAACCTATGGTGGTAAACCCCTGATCATTTCCGTGGAAAAACTTTCAGCAATCAAACTCTTTTGAACAACCCAAGCCATCACAAGTTTATAAAAGAGGCCAGTTTTCTGACAAGCAAAAAAATGGCTGTCTAGCTAAAAGGGCGTGTTTGAAAATGGATAAGGAATGGGTTAAAGCCAACATAGGAATCAGTACGAACCAAACTTGTAGGCCCATTTCATAAGGTCGATTAAAGGCAACGTCCAATGACTCCTGGGATAGGTTCCTGATAGAGTCAGTCCCTAAGGGCCCAAGCCAGTTACTAACTAAGCTTATATATATATATATGTCACAATGCTTTCGTTTATTTTTCTATGAATTCAATCCTGGAAATACGGTATCCCGCTTTTTTTAACCACCCAAGGTTTCGTTATATTTTGAAATCAAGAAATTGCTACTGGAGCAGGTGGCATTCAAGAATAATTAGCCAATCTATGTTTGCGAGTTCTTATCGGTTATTTGTTGGTTGAATCGGAAGAATTAGGAGAAGTAGGCCTCATGGATAATGAATGGGAAGTTCGAATGGAAGAATAAATGATTTTTTGGTTAGACACATGGAATTGGCTAAGCACTTTATTCAAACAAATATAAATACATTCTAATAAAAGAAGTTATGATATGTAGGTATCTTTGTTCTCTTGTGTCCAATCAATCCTAGAATGATTATTCAACCCTCACTAAATGGGCTATATTAGTATAGCCATGGCAAGGGAGAAGGGGGAGCAATTAAGAAAAACAGATGAAGTAATGGTTTCAAGATTCTAACAAGCATAAATTATAATTTTCTTAGCTCTAAATTTACAAAAGAGAGCTTCATCCCAAAATCTATAGACATATATATAGACTGTTCAGTGCCATCCAAACATGAGCAATCGACATGATCAATTTGAAAACTCACCTGAATGCAAAAGCGAATAGGAGAAGAAATATAGGAGTTGCAGATTTACACTGTAGGGTACAAAGTAAAAAAAAAATTAGTCAGCACAACCTAGAAAAGAAAAATAAGAAGACATATTCACAGATTTGGAGGAGGCAATTTAGTCAAGATGAGATTAAATATTCATCACAATATGGAGTATAGAAAAGTTAACAAACCATTGTGGCAAAAGTAACAGATATGAAAACCAGGGATGCGTTGCTCAGGTTAACATCCAGTGCTGTTGAAAGAGCCGTAGGTACAACTGTGAAAGGCAAAGTCCATCTGTACATTAGTTGATAGAAAAGTTAATAAGTTACAGAGAAACACACAGGTTTTAAACCATAGAAGAACAGAAGATTAGTATTTTAAAACACTAACTCTAAGTGAACATATACACGCAAGTGCCAGTTCACATTATAAAGAAGCAGAAAGAATATATGCTTGATGAATTACCTTTGTAGAAGTAATCTCTCCGTGTCATTGAATTAGTAGGGAGAAATTTATGAGACCAATACCATGTGATCAGTTTTGATAAAACAGCTTGCATGGTGAAGTGGACAGTATTCATCAACAAGGGAGCTGGAAACTTCCCAAGGTCATCTCCCAACAAGGTTTTGTTGTACCTGCTCAAGGTAAAATTATAAGAGGATATATGAAAAAGCTTCAAAACATTTGGTATTAAATTTAGCTATGATGCTGCTGTGATTAATTTAAAATGGACTTACAATGTCAAAAATGTGCTGAAAGTGTACCAAACAAGTATAAAGAACAAAGTCTTCAACACATCCACAAGAGAAATGGAGCTGTCAGAATTCAGGGGCAATGCTTTTGGACTCCCTGTAGCAATGTCTCCATCATCACAAATATCTGATGATCCTATATTCAAAGCAGATTCATTTTCAATATCAAAAGGTACATATTCCCCAGCGCTATCTCCTCCTTGTATATTGTCCACGGTACTATCACCATTCAAGTGCATACTTTGCTCTGGAAATTTATTGAATCTAACCCCTTCCACAATCATGTTTTGTAACTCACTCTGATTAAGCATAGGCAACTCAAAATCAGAGTTTTCTGCAGTGGTACTGGTATTCACTGAATGGTGTTCCAAATGAATTGTCCCATCTTCATCAATCCAGAGAGAGAAGGAAGAGTCCCTGTGAAGACCTGAAGCTTGATTTCCACTCAGAGTATAAGTTGTCCTTGTGCATTCAACTTTTTCTTTATTGAAACTACTCTTTACCATCTCCTTTGCTATTCTAAGTTAGAGCCATCTATGCACTGCATTAGAAAACAACGCGCCAATGTCCAATTAGTGCCTTGTTTTTTGATCAATTAAGCAATGTGTGAACGATATTCCGGGCATCAGATAAACCAAGAATCAACCAAATACAATAAAAAAATTCTGCCACTCTACTTATTTTAGATCATCCCAATTCCAAAGACCTCAGTTGACACCTATTGGAATCAATTATAACAGAAAAATATGAGAACCACACAGCTTCATTTAAAAGAAAAAGGTGAAGACAATACCCAAAATTGAAATTTTTTAATTTCCATCCACCATCAACAACCTCTTATTATTTTTCAGAAAGAAAATTCGGTATCATTCACAGCATTAAATCAACTTATTAGAACAAATAAAAAGAAAAACCTCCCCATCGTTTAGATTATCCTATACAATAACATTTAAGATATAAATTGAATTAAATTAAAAAAGAAAAGCTCAATAAACAAACCAGCAAAAGGAATTGAAAAAAGAATGTACTAAAATAAATCTAAAAAACAAAATGCATTGAATCAAATCCATAGAAGCCCAATGCAATGCAATTCAACAGTAACATAATAAATTACAAATGGAAAATGCAACCTGATCAAGTGTTGATGAGATCCAAATACGTGAAGAAGAATGAGAAAGAGAGGATGTTCAACAAGAGATCTGATTTGGTGATGAATGAAGAAGGATTATGGATTATTAATGGGAATTAAAAGTTGATAATGGAGAATGTTGGTACACAGTCGTTTTTAGGCCTACGCTTGAGCGTTGTTGTCTGCTGTTGGTTTCTGCTTTGACTCCAAACGTAGATTCAAAGGCACAAATATGATTTTGGGTTAACTGCATTGGAGTCCCTAAATTATTCTCTAATTTTTAATTTGGTCTTCACACTTCATGATTTGCTGATTGAGTCTTTAAAGAATCAAAATTGTATCAGTTAGGTCCTTCTGTTAGGTTAGCTGTTAGTTTCAACTTTAAATGCCAGTTCAGGTCTAACCTATAGCATATTTAAAACACATAAATTAAATTTTAAATTAATTTGCACTTATCACATTGATAGTTATTGGATTTGATGTGTTAAAAAATAGTCCTCTTAAATTTCAATGTTATTATCTATTTTTTATTAAATATATTAGATTTGGGATGTCTACATAGTAGATGCAACATGTTTAAATTTTGATCTACATGTTTTAGATATGATCTCTATTAGATTCAATTTGACATTTAAGGCTTAAGTTGATGAGGTTAAATTAAAGAAAGGACCTAATCGATAAGATGTTAATACTTTGAAAACTTAATTAAAATATTTTGAAAATTTTAAGAAACCATTTAAAACCTGAATCATATTTTAAGGACATTCCTTAGCCCAATTTTCAATTTTTCTTATTTTTTTATAAGGGTAAACTACAACTATTGTCCCTGAACTTTGGTCAAAATTATGTTTTGGTCACCTAACTTTTAAAACTTACGTAATAGTTATTAATGTTTTTGAATTGCTACATTTTTGCCACTCATCCATTATCTCTGTTAAAACGATAATAATGACGTGAGACATTAATTTAAAGGGTTAATAACCAATTTGATCTCTAAAATATAAATAAAATATTATTTTAATATTTTAAATATTTTCTTAATAATTATTTTAAAAAGGTTTTTAAAAATCTTCAAAATAAATTAAAATTACTAAAATTATAAAATGTATTATAAAAATTATAAAAAAATATTATAAAAATTTAATTAATATTAAATAAAATAAAAAACCCTCTCCTCCCTTCCCCACCCCAACCCGTCCCACTCCTCTCCCCCACCGTCCACCCTCCCTGCCTCGCACCGAGGGGAGGAAAGGGTGGGGAGGATTTTTTATTTTATTTTATATTATTTTTATTTAATATCAATATTTTTATTTAATTTTTATAATAATTATATATAATTTTTATAATACATTTTACAATTTTAATACTTTTAAAAAAATATGGAATAATAAAAATCGCCAAGAGTGCTCTCCAGAGAGTCCTAGAGAAAACAGCAACTGTTGTGGCTTGGGATGGCGGAGATCGGTGGTGACGATGGGGTAGAAAGGGAGGAGATTTCCCTTCTTGCTGAAGAATTGGTTCAACTGTCTGTAAAGGGATCAGTTGTTACCCCGAGTGACAAGCCAACTTTGATTTGTTCAATCTGGACAACAATGTTATACAATCCAGAAATCTTTAAGGCTCAGATGAAGAGTATTTGGAAGACAAAAAAGAAGTTTGAGTTCAAGTCAGCAGGTCAGAATTTATTCTTAATTATTTTTGATTTGGAAGAAGATTTAGAGATGATCCTAGAGGGGAGATCGTGGTTGTTTCGAAAGAATCTGATTCTTTTTAACAGATTATTACAACCAGTAGAAATATCACAGATCAGGTTAATTTCTTCTCCATTATGGTTAAAGATAGCAGGGTGTTTGCCTGAATTTGATAAAAAAGATTTACTTCATGCAATATGAGTTTCTTTTGGTGGAGTTATCAGATCTGAAATCAATGAAGAGTTATGCCGCCTTAGAATTAATATTGATGTGCAAAAACCCCTTAGACGTGGTATTTTTGTATCTATAGATAATTCCAATAAGTCATGGGTTCCCTTTAAGTATGAGAAGTTACCAATTTTCTATTTTGGGTGTGGTAGAATGGGGCATGGTCTTGAAGATTGCTAAGTATTAGACCCTACAAGGAAAAATAATGTCAGATCCGATCCACCTTTTTCGTTGGCTTTAAAAGCAGAATCAACCTTAGTCGGGAAGGAGTGCGTGAAATTTAATGCTTTCTCTAAAATTGGAAGGATTCAGTGTTGTTATACAGGAGAAGATGGGGAACATTCTCCAAGGAAGAAAGTAGACTGAGATATGGATCTTATGAATGGGAAAATCCAGAGTAGAATTGATTTGATTAATGGGGATGGAAAGCCTTCAAGAAGGGAAGAAGAATTGAATTCTACAGGAGCTGTTCTATCTCATGAAGAAAGTCATAGTGAAACAAATAATCAAATCTGTGCCAAGAAAACCCGATGGAAGAGATTGAAAAGGGTACAACCAGTGTTGATGATGGAAACGCAAGGTGATGCAAAAAAGAGGAAGTCCTCGGAATCTGATATGGAGAACCAGCTTAGAGCAAGTCTTGATGCTGGCACAAAAATAATGAAGAAAGAAGGAAAACTGGTTTGTGAAGGGAATTTTTCTGTTGATGAAGTTGATGTCACGGATAGCGATGATAATCTACAATCCAAGAGATCGGCGGTACTAAAATGGCAAGCCACTGCACGCAAATGAAATGCATAAGTTGGAATGTCCGTGGGTTGGGGAGTCCACGGGCTACTAGGAGGCTGCGAAATTTCTTAAAACAACAGAATCCCCAAATGGTCTTCTTAATGGAGACAAAAATTGACAGGAAACGAATGGAGAAAGTTAGGGTGAGGTGTGGTTTTTCAAATGGGATTGATATTGATGCAAATGGTACACGTAAGGGTCTAAGTTTAGCATGGAAGGAAGATTTTTCGGTTACTCTAAGGAGCTTCTCAAATAATCACATTGATGTTATGGTCAGAGAAGGAAATGTAGATGCAAACTGGCGATTTACAGGATTTTATGGTTCTTCCTACGAAAGTAATAAAGATGATTCATGGAACCTGTTACGAAAATTGAGGGAAGATAAAAATCATCCATGGCTAGTATGCGGGGATTTTAATGAGATCTTGTATTCTACTGAGAAGAGGGGAGGGATTCCAAGGGAGGAAAGGAAGATGGAGTCATTCAGAGAAGCTCTAGAAGAATGTCAACTTGAAGACATAGGATTTTCGGGGGTATGGTTCACATGGGAAAGAGGAAATTTTGCGCAAGAACAAATATCGTAGAAAGACTAGACAGAGGAGTAGCGAATGAAGGATGGAAAACTCTTTTCCCAACAGGTACTATCTATCATCTTCCTCACTCGATGTCGGATCATTGTCCTCTTCTTATTAATACAATGAGTGAAAGAACCCGCTCTAGAACTTCAGAGTTTAAGTTTGAGGCCTGGTGGGTCACAGAAGAATCATTTGAGGCAAGCGTTAGACAATCTTGGGAATCAACTCCATGATCAATTGTGGAGAAATTAGGAAGTCTACAAAGAAATCTTAAAGAGTGAGAATGTTCAATTAAAAAGGGGAAGGAGGGGTTAAAGAAGAAGCTGTCAAAGGATCTTGAATTGCTGATGTCAGAAGATAGAGATGATGTTACCTTAGAAATGATTATCGACACAAGGGTTCGTTTGAATATGGAAATTGATAGGGATGAAATATACTGGGAGCAGAGAGCTAGAGCTAATTGGCTTAAAGTGGGAGACAAAAATTCGGCATTCTTCCATAAATACGCATCAACTCGAAAGAGAATCAACACGATTTCTCGATTAGAGGTAGAAGATGGAAGGGAGGTTACTGAGGAGAAAGAGATCGTAGAATCAGCGTCTTCTTTTTTAAGGAATCTTTTCATGTCCAGAAGAGTCGGTGAATTTTCTCATCTACTTCAAGGTATTGAGAAGAAAATTTCTTCTAACATTAACGCTTCGCTTTTATCTGCCTCACAGAAGAAGAGGTGTTTTCAGCTTTAAAAGAAATGGGGCCAATTAAAGCACCAAGACCTGATGGGTTTCCAGCAATGTTTTTTCAAAAATGTTGGCACATTGTGGGTAAATATGTTACCTCCTTTTTTTTGGGAATTTTGAACAATGGTCAGAGTTTTAGTCATCTAAATTCTACAGATATTGTGCTTATACCAAAGACCCAAAATCATAGTAATCTATCAAATTTTAGACCAATCAATTTATGTACGGTCCTTTATAAAGTTGTGGCAAAGGCAATAGCTAACAGACTTCAGGGAGTAATGGAGATGTGTATTGATGAGTCACAAAGTGCTTTTATTCCGGGCAGGTTAATCTCTGATAATACCTTAGTGGCGTATGAGATGTTGCACACGTTTTGTAGAAAGCGAACGGGGAATAAGGGGTTCATGGCAGTAAAGCTTGATATGAGTAAGGCGTATGATAGGGTCGAATGGGCTTTTATTAGGGAAGTTATGTTGAAAATGGGGTTTGATAACAAATGGGTTGATCTAATTCTAAAATGCATCACTACTGCATCTTTTGCTGTTAACGTTAATGGGATCAGGGGAGAATCTTTTAAAGCTACTAGGGGTTTGAGACAGGGGGATCCCTTAAGTCCCTTTCTCTTTCTATTTTGCAGTGAAGGACTATCGGCTTTAATGAAGATGGTCCAGAAAGAAGGTGGATTAATAGGAGCAAAAGCAAGTCGGAGTGGACCAGCGATTACACATTTATTGTTTGCTGATGACTGCATCCTCTTCGGAGAAGCAACAAGAAAGGGAGCAATACTGTTTAAAGGGATTCTGAAGGAATACGGTGATTGTTCAGGCCAATGTGTGAATTTTAGCAAATCCTCAATCTTTTTCAGTTCAAATACAAAAGAAGAAATTAAGGAGGAAGTTTTGGGAATTTTGAGGGTGAGACCATCAATAAATATGGAAAAGTATTTAGGTCTCCCAAGTTTGGTTGGCAGACATAAGAAAGAATCTTTTCAAGCTCTAAAAGAAAAGATTATACTCAGAATCAAAGGTTGGTATAATAGGTTTTTATCTCAAGGCGGAAAAGAAGTGTTTATAAAATCAGTTCTTCAAGCCATTCCTACATATGCTATGTCGTGCTTTTTACTACCAAATTCTTTTTGTGAAGAACTCGAGAAAATTATTGCAATATTTTGGTGGAAAAAGAGTTATGGGAAGCAGGGTATTCACTGGTGTCAATGGTAGAACTTGTGTCGTTTAAAGGAGGATGGAGGAATGGGTTTCAGGAATTTGGCCAAATTTAACGTGGCATTATTGTCAAAACAAGGCTGGCATTTTATGAACAATCCAGATTCCTTAGTAGCGAAGGTTTATAAAGCTAAATATTTTCCGAACACAAACTTCATCAATTCGAGTTTGGGGAATAACAGTTCGTTTACATGGAAAAGTATATAGGCAGCTAAGGGGGTGTTAATGGATGGACCCTGTTGGAAGGTGGGAAGTGGTACAAAAATCTCAGTTTTAAACGATGCTTGGGTACTGAATTTGCATAACCCCATGTTAATTTCGTATGTTAACAGCTTAAATGATTTTAAAGTGGCCGATTTGATAGATCATAGCAGCAGGAAATGGAAAAATGAGGTGTTAGAGTCTACCTTTCCGGACTTCATAGTTGAGAAGATTCTGCGCATCCCATTAGCAAAGGAACCGAATGATGATGTGATGGCCTGGAGTGGAGAACCCTCGGGAGAATTCACGATACGAAGCGCCTAAAAACTATTACAACATACCGAATTGGATCCTACGGCTTATGCCTTACAAACAGTCTATTATAACTTCTACAAAAAACTCTGGTCAATAAATCTCCCTTCTAATATCAAGATTACAACATGGAAAATTTCGTGGAATTATCTTCCTACAAGGGTTAACATGCATCATAGGAGACTGTCGAATATTCAAATTTGCCCTCGTTGCAGAACAGGAGCAGAGGATATAAGTCACTTATTCCGGGAATGTCCTGTTTCACTTGAAATTTGGAAGCAGTTATCTCTTCTGGATTTTCTCAAAACTTCAGATATGGGGTTTAAAGAATGGCTTACCTGGGTCTTTGAGAAGTGCAATCATGTACAGTGTAGACTTTTTTACTGCACCTTGTGGGCTATCTGGGGTGAAAGAAACAAGGGTGTTCATGAGAGAATCCAAAGACCTGTAGAGGAAACAATAAAATTCATCAGAAATTACATCCTTGAACTAGATGCGATTGAGAAAGCAACAACAGCGAAAAAAGTTCAGTTAGAAGCTAAACACTGGAAACCCCCTTCAGAGCAGTTTGTCAAACTTAACTTTGATGCAGCGTTCGATAGTTCTTTGGGTCGAGCATCAGTAGGTGTAGTGGCAAGGGATAAGGATGGATCAGTCTTGCTGTCACTCTCAATGATACATGAAAAAGAACCATCTGCTTTCGTGGCTGAGGCAATCGCTTGCAGCGTTGCGGTGCGTACCGGAGTCGACATGCGGTGGAGGAAAATAGTTATTGAGGGTGATGCGTTGACAGTAATAAAGAAATGTAGAAAATAGATGAAAGATAGATCACTGATAGGGGCTATTATTCATGACATTCAACGATTCTGAGACAAAAGATTGAGGAGTCTTTGTTTGAGCATATACCAAGAGAATCAAACAACTTAGCCCATACTTTGGCTCTGTAAACTTTAAAATCGTTGAGAGAGTTTTACCTGGTAGGCGGTGTCCCGAAGTTTGCCAAGCATCAGAATGTTAAGGATCTAGGGGAAGTTTAAAGTGCTAGAGGATCTGATAGTGAAGAGAGGAGGCGTGTATAGAAAGGAAGGGCGATGGAGAGAGTAGACTCAGAAATGAAGCAGATGGAGAAATGAATCGTCAATACCAAGAAGATAATGCACTTGATGGAGAAATGGGGAAGCGTCCAGAAGAAGCTATACTATGGGACGATTGGACGGCTGAAGGGTTTCTGATTGGGCAGATGTGAGGCGAATTTAATGCTTCCAGACTTTTTCTTTGTTTATTTTCAAATTTTAAATTATATGAACATGTTGTCTTTATTAGGGCCAGATTTGTTTTATGAATTTGTTTATTTTCATGGGTCTTAGGCTTTATATTTTGGACCTTCTATTATTTTGTAACTGGTTTATGGAAGTAAATATAGCCCAATTTGAATTTTTTCAAAAAAAATATATAGAATAATTATTAAGAAAATATTTGAAATTATCAAAATAATATTTTATTTATATTTCAGGGACCAAAGTGGTTGTTAGCCTTTTAAATTAACGTGTCACATCATCATTGTAGTAGGCCCAATTTGCCCAGGCCCTAAACAAAAAAAAGTCCACAGTCCAAATTACAAAATTACAAACAGCAGGCCCAATTTACAAATTACATGGCCCAAACCCTAGCCCAAATCCTATGGCCCACAACCTTAACTATTTTCAGCAAAAAAGAAGAAACCCTAGCTGCAAGCCTCTGCCGCCACCTGCTCCACCAACTGTTCTGCCACCGTCGACTGCAAGGAAAAAGGAAGAAAAGACATAAACCAAACATGAGCAGTTGAAACAGTAGAAAAAAATAAAAATGTAAATCGGCTATAAAAGCCTGAAAACCGATTGTAAAAGGGGTTCCTTTTTTGAAAAACATAAAAGAAAAGATACAAAAAAGATTGAATATAACAAGAAAGGTGACTTTTTTTACATTTTTTATCTTTTATTTTCGAAATACATAAAATAAAATAAAAAAAGCAAATCTTTTACCTTTATTGTCGTTGCTTCTCCCTCCATTCTTGAAGACCAATGGACCCTTGGGGGTTCGCCGAATGGTTGCGACGGAAGCGGGTAGAAACGAAGGGTTCCTTGTTTCTTTTTTTTGAGGGCTTTTTTGGCCATTTTTAACCCCAAATCGGGGTTCTACTCGAAAAAAGGAACAAAAGGGGAGATTTTTGGACTTTCCGGCCACCGTGGATGGCGGCACTGTCGCCGACGACCGGTGGCCGCCACAGTAGCCGATGGTCGGAGCCAAGGCCAGCCAAAGGGGCTAGAGAGAAAAAAAAATAAAAAGGCTAAGTTTTTTTTTTTGAAATAGGGTTAAAATGATTTTTTTTAAGATTTTTTTGGCATTTATAGGGATATAAAACGACGCCGTTTTGGGCTTGATTCCCAGATGCCAAAATGACGTCGTTTTGAGGTCGAACCGAACCGACCCAACCCGTCCGCATAGGATCCGCGTGCTTTGCTTTAAGGGGGTCTAATTGTGCTTTTGGTCCTTACGCTTTTTACACATCTTGCAATAGAGTCCTATTTCCTTTTTTTTTTTAAATTTATCCAACTTAATTTTTATTTTTTTATTTTGATCCTTTAAAATGGTGCGCATAAGGAGGGTAGGGATATTTTCCTTTTCAGCCCCTATTCTTTTTTAGCATGTTACAATTTAGTCCTTTATTTTATTTTTACCCCGACTTCTCCCCTAAAATTTTATTTCAGTTTCAATTTAGCCCCTCTTATATTCATGAACTTATTTTATTATGATTTAGACTCTTAATTTCATTTTAATGTCAATTAAGTCCTTTATTTAATTTCAGCCTTTTCATAGATTTTTTTAAATCTTATTATTATTTGTTCATTTATCTATTTATTAATATTGTAACACCCCAAACCCGGCCCATTCACTACGACCGAATTTGAAATGCCACTGCAGAACACGTTCGAAAATATTCTTACTTAAGAGTAAAAATCGTTAAAAAAATGTTTCCTTTAATAAAACCTTTTCGTGACTTAAAATATTCTAGGTAAAAATTAAATTATTATGAAAACGCCGGATTCAAAACTTTATTATACACACTTAAGAAAATAAAATCATTTGCAATCAATATTTAAATTGTCAATCCATAATAGAACATAATAATAAAGATACTTAATAAAAAATATTTAAAAACTTTAATGGACCTTATTACAATAAACACTTAATCAAAATACTGAAATTATAAATGCTTAATTAATTAAAATATCTTCTGCATGGGCCACCTCGTATCCACTCCAACCCGGTCCGATCATCATATCACCTGCGATGTTTGATAAAATATTTGGGTGAGTCACACGGACTCAGTGTGTAACTAATCCACTGGATTCCACCCACATGTTAACCACACATTAACTCATATATCAGATAATAATTATCATATTCACATATTATCACATTCTGGGCTTGGCCCATATTCAAATCACTTATTAAGTAACAAGGTAATTAACCACATAATTTCCACATACTGGGCTTAGCCCATTTCTTATTCAAATCCACATTCACGTACTGGGCTTGGCCCATTTCCACATTAATCCACATATCAATTGGGCTTGGCCCATTTTCACATTAATACCTCATTTCACATATCAAATAAAATTATGCAAAGTGCACCCAACCCAACCTAGGGTCCATCCGTTACACCTACCTTAGCAGATAAAACTCTTAAAATTATCCTTTTGAATTGCAAACATGATTCTATAAAATTTTCTGAAGTATTCTTGATTTATAAAAATTACTAAAATACCCCTATAGGGCAAATTACGAAAATACCCCTGGGTAGTGGAAAAACAACAACAATGAAAACTACAACATTTCTCTGAATGAACGAAAGTTCATAATTGATTGATGGATGTATGAATGTAAAGACTGTGTGCATGTATGGATACGAAAGAACCACTCCTAAAATTTTTCCATAAAAATTCTTCGCGAATAATCAGTGAAACAAGGACTAATTCATAAAACTTTTTACTCGGATTAAATCGCGACGTTAGAAATAAGTTCTAGGGGACGTGAACTTAGGGATTGTGCCTAGAAAGTATGATGGTTCTATTAAGATCAGAGTGCGCAGCGAAAGCATAGTGCGGTGAGAAGGATTGTACAAATTGTTAATAAGTAATTTTGAGGACGAAATTATTTTTAAGGAGGGTAGAACTGTAACATCCTAGATTAGGGGGTTATGCGTTAGTGTGTAATTCATGAGATAGTGGGCTCGATGGGTGTGTTGGATGTGTTCTGAGGAGTTCTAGGAACCCTAAGGTGCATGGAAATGTATGGAAATGTAAGGCAATGTATGGAAATGTAAGGAAATGTAAGGAAATGCTTTGGAAACATTAAGTTTAAAAGAGGAAAGTGAACATTTTTGGAAACTAGGGGATGTAAGGAAATGATGTGGAAATGATTCAAAAGAGGAAAGTAAACATTTCTGAAACTTGGAAATGTAAAGAAATGTCAAGTTTTAAGGCTTAAAAGAGAAAACTAAGGCAAGGTGGCCTTTAAGAAAAATAATATGAGGAATTTGACACACAAACAGGCTTGGAAAAGTGGCACGGAGATGCCACTTAGGGCCTCTGGAAATGGCGCCACATGCAAGGTGTTGGGCCTGAGTTCGAAATCACATGGGAAGCAAATAAAAGAAATTTTATTTTGCTTCCAGAAGAAATGAGTGGACGGCACATGGCTATAAATTAGGAGCTTTTATTCTTTTATTTTTAAGAGATAAAGGGTGGATAAATAAGGGATAAATAATGGATTTATTTTAGATTATTTTCAAGAGATAAATGTGGATATTATTTCTTTTATTTTGATAGATAAGGAAGAGATAAAAGAGGATTATTATTAGTATTATTTTTAAGAGATAAGAGATAATTATTGGATTAAGTTTTATTAAAGTGATAAATCAAGGGATAAAGCTATCAAAATAGAAGAGTGGTGGCCAAGTAAAGGACTCTAGCTAGTAATTTTGGCTATAAAAGGAAGAGTAAGGCTATTCTTCATTCATTCTTTTCTTTTCAAGAAAACCTCTGCCGAAATTCTCTAAAGTTTCTCCTCTTCTCTCTCCGAATTTTCTCTGCCATTATTCTCTTTTTCTCTTTTCTTTTCTTCTTCTATTACAAACACAATCAAAAGCCGAAGATACCAATAGCCCTAGTCGATTTCTCACTAAGCCTCAAGAGCCGAAATTGTTATCCACATCAAAGCCATAGCCGAATATTGCTAAGGGTTCAAGCAAGAGTTCCATCAAATTCTTCAGTAAGGGTAAGATTAGGTTAGATTCTCATTCTATTTCTTTTAAGGTCATCAAATTAAGATTCTAATACCCTTAATATCTCATTGCCGAAAGAGATCTTTCGGGATTTACTAAGTGTCGACTACAAGGAAGGAGAAGTTCTTTTCCCGAAGGTACACCATAAGCCGCGTGTTCCCTAGTTATTCGGTGAATTTCGGGATTTAAGAATCTAAGGTAAGTCATATTTAACATACGGCTAATGGTTATTTGTTGTGAATAAATGTTAGAAATTGATCTAACATGTAGTTATAGGGATTTCACAGAGGGATACAAGGATTTTGGGATTTGAGAATTTCAAGGTAAGTTTTAAGAATACTAATCCTACTAGGATTTGGATTTATGGCGAATGGCTTTTTATTAAATTAGTAAGTGATTAATCAAATGTAGGAATTTGAGATCTAAGGCGATGAGATCGATTTCGGGATTTCAAGGAATTCGTTAAGCAAATCAGTGTGTACCCTACCCTAAGTTTTGATAGGTTCATGGCTATGTTTAAATTAAATGTATTATTAAGAATGTGTGTACTCATACTAACCTTCGATATATCATATGGCAATTATTTTAATATATGAATATGCATAAGAATGTGAATATGGCTAAGTACCATAAATATGGTAAAAGTACCTGTGCACGTTTCCTACTTTTGATAGGATTTTGAATATGTATATTGTTACATGTGAATAATGAGAAATTAAGTATGTTATGCATGATATAAAATATATGGGGCATTCGGGATATATGTGAAAGGGGAAGAAGGTGTTGACTTCGGTCTCACCAACGGAATATGGTGACTACGGTCACAAAATTTGAATATGGTAACTTCGGTTACATTATCTGAATTTGGTAACTTCGGTTACATTATTTGAATATGGTGTCTAATGACACAAATTATATGGGCGATGAGCACGCCGATCGCAGCTGATCGCCTTCGATGGTGTGTAGCGGATAGAGGTTGACTTAGTAGTCCCCACGGTGTGACCGGCGAATACGGGTGGTGTGTAGCGGATGGTTAATTAGGTTTGGGTTTGGGAATGCATCATTAATTGTATTCTATGATTTGAATGTGTATCATTTGCATGCCTGATTCTATTATGACTTAGTGTTGTGTATACATTGAGTCTGTTGACTCACCCCGTTGGGGGATATTTTTTTCAGGAGATGATCAATGACGGACCGGGACGGTAGACCTTGAGGTGGCCATGCTTCACTTGAAGACTTTATTTAGAATTTGGACTTTATATTTTCTAAGTACATTTAATTTTATTTTGGGGTTATTTGATGTAATAAGGCCATAAGGCCCAAGTGAATTTTCTTTATTTCTGCTTTATTTTTAATTATTTTGTTACAAACGATTGTTGGATTAAATTTTAAGTGAAATATATTTTTATAAACCTAAAGAAAATTATTTTGTCACCTTAATAAAAATTGGATTTTTAAATTAGTTAAATGGGTTTCCCAACCTAAGCCCAATCCAAAACAATATATCCTAAAATTTTACAAATTTTCTCTAAGTAATGAAGAATTCGAAAACCGGTTTACTTAAGGAACATACCAGATCCGGTTCAGGCTCGTGGGCCGGGTATGGGGTGTTTCAAATATTGCCTTGCTTTTTTATTTATTTATTTCTAAAACTCATGTGGTTTATATTTGTACATATTATTATGTTATCATCTCATTTTATTTTATTTTTTATGTGTTATTTTATTATAACTTTTATTATTTTTGGTATTTTTAAGTTGCGTCTTTTTAATTATGTATTTTTTATTTTGTTTTACGTTATTTTATCTATTTATTTAGATTATGATATAATTATGAAAGTATACCTTTATTTATTTATATTTTATCATTTCAATATTCTATCTATATAGTCATTTTATATTGATTCATCATCACTACATCATGCATTATGTTTAGATATAATTAATTGTTTTTATACTATACCCCACATAAGAGAAATATCCATCGTTTTAAATATTACACTTGTTATTTTTCAAAAAAGGAAAATTTAAAAAATAGGCAATGTTTCGTATTTGGAGATTCGAGGAGTCGTGCCCTAACTTACGGGGTTTCGATTTTCTTGTTGAACCTAAATAACCGAATATCCCTTTAAAATTAAAATACATGAGACTTAATTAAAAAATAAAAGGCAAGCTTATTCTCAAGGATTTGAGGTGTCGTGTCCTAACTTACGGGATGTGGCATTTTGTTATCTCGAAATAAGAGGGTCTTTAACATACGTTTCGATTTATTCAAGCAATTTTTAAGTAAAAATAACATTAATACAAAGAGGAATCGTATTTTAAACTCTTTTCAAGTTTTCAACTTTCGACACTAAGACATTAATTAATCAACTAGGTACCAATTTTGGGCGTTACGAGGGTGCTAATCCTTCCTCGTACGTAATCGACTCCCGAACCTATTTTCTGGATTTTGTAGACCGAAAAACATTTTTTTAATAAATCAAACCGTTTATTAAAACGATTGAATTAGGAGGTGATCCGATCGCACATCATAAAAAAGATTGGTAGCGACTCCCATTTTTCATTTTTTAAAATAAAAAGTCGATTTTCAAAAAAATGGTTTTGAAAATCATTTTAACGGGAATTAACAGCCAAGTGAAAAAAATGTAACAATTTGATTACATTAATGGTTATTATGTAAGTTTTAAAAGTCGGATGGCTGAAACGTAATCTTGACCAAAGTTTAAGGACAACGGGTGTAGATTACCCTTTTTATAATTAAAAAAAAAATCTCTTAGGATAAACTCCCCATATAGTCGCCCAAGTTTTAGTGCATTCCTATTTTGGTCATTGAATTTTTTGTTAATTTAGTTAATTATGTTAACTCATTTTCGCATTCAAGTCCCTCTACCATTAAACTGTGTTTGGTAAACAAGCTGATATGACTATATATAATAATTAATTTAACCTTCAATATTTATCTATTTTATTAATTTAATCCTAATTTAAAAAAAAAAAAAAACTCTTACATGTTGCATTCAATAATCCTCCAACTGCAACCAAATCACCTTTTATCTCTTCCACATCTCTTATCTCATAACATTTAACCTTATCCTTTAATTCATTTACTCATAAAACTGCTGATTTTACTTGGCTTAGAATGGTGTATTTTGAGATAAATATTGGAGTTTTTTATCCTGGATAATTATGCTATTAAAATGATAAATTTATCTTCTCAAAGTTGTTTTATTTTGTCCATAAATAGGCAATCTATTCGCATTGTGGATGCATCTTTTGTAAAGAGCGTTTGTGTTGCATTTGCTAGTATCTTTATTGTTAATTTTCACTTGCATTTAACATTCATTTCATAAGTTTTATTGGAGTGCTCTGAGTGAGGTGTTAGAAGTTGTGTGACTAAATTCCTGTTAAAAGTAAAATACAAGTGACAAAATAGGGGATCTACTAGGGCGAAATGGCGAATGCCGCAACCCATCGTAGATCCCCAATAAGCAAAATAGGGGATCTACGAGGGTGAGTGGTTATTACAAGTTGACTTCTTGTGTAAGGGTAGATTGAGTTTTAGCCAATAGATTTTTGGATTAATTGTTGAATAAACCATTCACTGAGTAATGCTCTACAGAATAGGATTGTTTCCAAACCACATTGACAAAGCTTGTGTGCTTATCTCTCCATTTACTCTCTTTGCTTATTTCCTTTGTTCACTGTCTTGTTCAAACTCGTGTCTGGACATCAGTTGGGACATTAGTTTGACTAGGAAGTAAACTAATTGCTTTTACATATTATTTGAATTTTTAGTATCATGGTCAAATGGACTAAATTTGTAAATATATATTGAGAGTTAAATTTGTTGAGTTTTTAAAAAAATTAAGAATAAATTAATAAAAAGGGTAAACATTGAGTGTTAAATTTGTTATTATATGAAGCCACGCCAACATTCTATTTGGTTACCAAACACATTGTAATGATGGAGCGACTAGAATGCGAAATTGATTAAATGAGAGTGATTAAATTAACAAAAAGAATAATAATAAATATTTTATAGTATAAAATTTGAATATTTTAATTATATAAATATGTGTATCTGTTTAAATTATGCTTAACTTCATTTATCCCTTTCAATTCTAATGTGTCACTATCTACTCTCATATATGTAATTTAATTTAAATTTTAATTAGGCCTGATTTATATATGATATTAATTATTTATCTTAATATAAAACAAAATATTGTTTGTCAAGGAAATGATACTCTAATATTTTATAGTTAATATATTTATTTTGCATTTATTTCACTATCAACAACTTTTAAAAAATTATTTCATGAAAATTTATCAAACAATCCGCAGAATCATCGAAAGATTAAAAATATCAATTTTTTTAAAAATAATCAATTCAATTTTTAGTAATTATTTTCAGCAAAACAAATGCAACAATTGAATAGCTATTATGAAGAAGTTATTTTATGGGTCATTCCCACCATTATCTATGGTTCATTTCCAAATATTTAATGATATTTCAGTAATTTTTTTCATGTCATTGATACATAATTTTAATAAACTTTTTACCCTGAACTCCAACTTCAAGATAAAAAAATTACTAAAATTATATATTAATGATAAAAAAATTATTTTAAATAATTGAAAAAGATCCATAAATGATATGGTGGGAAGTGTCCATAAGTTATTCTAATTTTTTCCTTTGTTTGGACACTATACCAAGTGTGGCTTGATAGCAATTCATCGACTCCCATTTTTTGAAATTCTCCAACTACCTATAGTAGATAACTTTAATTTTCTCATTGCCTAATTTTTAATTAGTATATCTCCTTTGTCTACTTTCATTGTATTCATGTTTGGTTTTCTCCAAGTAAATGTTTAGTTGAGGAATGAAGATTTGAGAATCAATACTTACGTATCTGGTGGTAAACATGCAAACACCACCAACAATATAGTTAAATTCACATTTGGTCACTAGCGAAACAAGATCTATACAGAAAGAACGATTGCAATATGTGATTTAGATTTTGCACATAACTACATTTTCCCAGTTATTGTCAATATAGAGTTGTTAAATTTGCAGCCTTGGAGTTGATTATATTTGTTTCAATATGGTCCAACCATGGCAGAAAAGTTTTTCATTTGGAAAGTTAATGGTACATACTAACTTTGCAATTCACATTGCTTATCCATACGCGCTATTTGTCAGCATTTTGTCAAATTTACTCCCATGTTATGGATAATTTTCAGAAATTACATTTCCACAAATAGAACATGAACCTTCAACTTGAAGATCTTAAGTTTGAATTTTTGGCATGGGTTATAGGCATCTTCGTTTGTATGATTCAGTATCTATTACAGTATAAAAAATTGTTAATAGTTAAAATATATTAAATAAATAAAATGATTTTTATTAATTTATATCTATGTATAAAAGTACGAGTTTTGAATTTTTTTGATCTACAATGTATTATTAATTATTATATGATAATGACATTTTGTACAAAAGAGAGATTAAACCAATGTAAATCTATAGAATACTACACTACAATAGGAAGATCTTCAAAATCTTCATGTAGTACTTGAAGGATTTCATCTGGTGGTTACTTGAATATATTTTTACCTAGCGGTGTTAAGAACGCCATCTTTGCCAAACCATCCGCTACCCTATTTTCCTCTTTGAATACATGTGTTAATCGTGTTGTCCAATCTTGTTGAATTAGGTCCTTAATGGTGCGTATCACTACTGAGCAATCCTCCTTCTCTCTAGTTGCTTGAATTTCTTGAATAGCTTTTTTACTATCGGTCTCAAGGATCACATTATTCATGTTAAGACTCCATGCAATTTGGAGCCCATCCAGTATACCTCATAGCTCCGCGATGGTCACAGAGCAACACCCAATATTCCTTATGAACCTCGCAATCCAAAATCCAACGTTATCACAAACAACTCCACCCATAACAACATTCTTAGAATTTTAACACACAGCACCATCCGTCTTCACTTTTATCCAACTATCCTCAAGCGATTTCCATTTTATGAATTTCCGTGGATCAGCATGAAGTTGTCCCCCACTGTAATCTATTTTAAAAGTAATTTAATAGCACATATAATTTTTTTTTTTTACTTTCATATTTTTATTCAGGTAAATATGGTAACAAGTTATTAATGTTATTTTCATATAAAATAATTTTAATTATACTTATTTTATTAATATTCTTTTCCTTAGTATTACAATTATTATCACTTAATTAAACTTTGGATCCATATTAAATTATTAATTAATTAGTGTATTTTAATATTTTTCAACAATTTTTTATTAACAAATATTTGAATTAATCCAAAAGTTATGATTTTCTTACATTTTGATTGAATCCTTTATGTGAATATATTTGAAAGATGACATATTAACTCAATATCGTGAAGATGTATAATTTGAAGTTTTTTTATTACGCTGTAGGCATAATTGTAAGCATATATATATATATATATATTATATTTATGGCTTGAAATTATCTTCATACTAAAATTTGATATTGATAGAAAAACATATTTTATAACAAAAGAAAATATAGACATTTACCTAGTGATACTAAACGTGTATGGCCTACTAAGAAAGGAAAAAAAGAAAAGAAAAAAAGAGAACATCTCAAAATGTTACATTTCTAAAAAAAAAAAAAAAAAGTTTTACCAAACGTTGAAATCGTATTCCAACCATTTAAATTCCATAGAAAGTGTTAATTTTTTCCATCATACCAAATATTCTCTATTTGTGAAGTGGATAAATGAAAGTGTAGTTTTAAAATAATCTATCTAATAAGGATTCACGAATATTTAAGGAATTTATGAGTATAAATTTAGTAAAAATCACAAATAATAAATATAAACTAAAACTAGAATAAACTCTATTCAAAACAAAATAGTCTAAAAACTAGAATATATTTGAATATAGACCAAAATAAACTAAGAGAGAATACACGTATGTCACACATGAAAAGACTTGAACTTGAGTCACTAAAATTTGAGAGCCCCAACCTTGCCAAGACAACCAAAGCATCATTTGTAGCACTCCTCTTTACTTATAGATGTTCTGTATTTTTATAATAAAAAAAACTTACACATATCCAAGAGTATATAGCTATATGAATCTGTTATCTATTCTATAAATCAATTTATCTGTATGAAAGAAGCATCGAGAATATGATCGGTATAAGATTAGGTTAAGAAATGGATTTGTGGGGTGGTGAGATTTGCAAAAGGAAAGGGATGAACAAAGGGGTATTGGAGTTGACATTGCAGTCACTCTCTGATTCTAAAGTCAATCTTTGGATTCAAAAAGAATGGAAAAAGATAGAAGATGATGAATAGTGAATGTAACAAAAAAAAATACCTTCATAGGCTTTTTTTTATGCTTACATTGTCCTTACCTCTAAGGTGATAATCCTTTTAATCTTGGGGTCCAAGGTGCCTTGAGATTGACTCCATTTTTCTTTCATTTGTTTGCCTTTAGAGTGTTTGATCGTGTTAGTTCTTTGCCTGGCATCCATCCTTTGCGGCGCCAGACCTTTGTATCTTTGATTTTGGGCCTGAACTTTTTTTTTTTTTTGTCTAAGTTAGGCGTCGAGCTTAGCAACTGTTTCCACATTGGGGCTTGAACTTTTATTTTTTACTAAGTTAGTCATTGAAAACTCTAAAGTTTAGGCCTTAATGTGGGAATAACTGTCAAGTTCAAGGACTAACTTGGACAAAAAAAGTTTAAGTCCTAATGTGGGAATAGTTGCCTACTCTAGGCCCCAATATGAGAAAAATTATCAAGTTCAGATCTAATTTTGACAAAAAAAAATTACCAAATTTAGGGCCAAAATAGTTATTTAACCCAATATTTTATGGTGGCCTTTTGGGCCCTTTTTATTATTGGGCTTTATGGTATATAAAAACTAGTGAGAGAAAAACCGATCAAAACGAAAATCGACCTAAATGGAGATATTTAGACATTTTATGGAATGCAAGTTCAAAAATCACAATTATTCAAAATTGAACTGAATTCTTTTTTTAACTAATATATAATTAATTTTATTTTTTTATGATATAAAAATAAATAGTTTATATTTTAAATAATAAAAATAATTTAAAAATTCTTAAAAATTTATTGTATTTTATAAATATTTATGAAAAGAGCTTGAAATATTGTAAAATAATATTCAAAAACTATAAAACATATAAAAATAAGTCTAAAAAAATCAAAACAAAAAATTAGTATAGAAAAATCGAAAACCGAACCAAGTTAAACGGATTGTAATGGACAGTTCAAAAATTTAAAAATACCCAACTTAACCGAATCGATATCGCTTCAATAAAAAAAATAACCTTCAATTCAAAGTGAAAATTGTTGCAAAAATAACTAAGAGAAAGAAGATAGATAAACGTGAACCAAAAAATACAGAGTCCTCTAACCTAATATCCTTACATCATAGTATGTGGCAGAAGTAATACATGGTTAATAGCATAGCTCACTTCTATCACTTAACCTACACTAAATTCTTTAATCTGGAGAAAGCTGCTATGTCAGGTAATCTAAACTGACTGGATCTCTTGTGCATACGATGATGTATCCGGAACTTCGGTTAGAAACCTTTCCCAGAAGCCATCGTTTACACTACCTGGCACAGTATAACCGGTCGCCACTGCTTCTGCCTGGTTCTTTGAGGCCTGATCGGTCTCCAGTGGACCAGCATGTTGGGAGTTTAGGCCAATTCCAGGAGGCTTTGGGTTGAGATTTACGACATGGTGAAATGATGGTGTATGGATAGGATGATAAGCAGCGGCAACCAGCTCAGGTGATGAGTTAATATCGGTTGAATAAGGGGAGCAATGGTGTGATGAAGGTGAGTAAAGTTCACCATCCATGTCATAGTCCCCTGAAGATGTCTGTATTTCGGTAACAACAACCGGAGAAGGCCGTAAGGATGTCCCGAAATCGCGCACTTCTTCACCTATAGTTTCTCCGATTTCGAGAAACAATGTTTCCCAACATCTTATAGATGATTCCAATTCTTCGATCTGTTTCAAGTCCAATCCCATGTTTGCATTCAGAGAAGCCAAACTGTGAAGATCTTGTATGTTGCATTCATCATTGAAGTCGTTACAGTTCAATAACCTTCTCTTTTTGCCATGAAATTGGGACAGAACATGGGGTTTGTCTATAATCCTAGCCAATGAGACCATCACTCGTCGTTGTCGATCTTCCATGTTCCGAAAACGCTCCGATAAGAGCCTTACTTGACACCGATATTCCTCGTTCTCTTTTTGATGACCCTGCAACTGTAACTGAAGCCGGTTCTTGTCGTCACTCAACATCTTGATCACTTGCTCAAATTCCTTCTTCTCTTTCTCAGTCAATGGCACACTAGAGCTTCCTTGCCGGTTCAAGGAATGGCTATGGATTGGCTTGCGTCGATAAATGTTCTTTAAAAGATGTTTCTGCCCTCTTATGAACTCCTCGTTTGCAAACTCCCATTGATCAGGATCTATCTTTCTGAACCCCTAATAAATAACAAGTGCCAACGTGAATCAAACAATGGAACCATTCACTTAGAAAAACACTACAAAACAGGGTCCTGCCCTGTTTGTTCAATGGCATAACCTTAAACTAAGCATGTTTTATATATGTATATGAAGGTAGTAGAGATTAAAAGCAAGTGAAGGAAACATTACATAGGTGTTGAGCTGACGGACAAAGCTTGAGAAGTTATTGTGCTTGAAATATCTAGGGAGCAAATCTCTTGAGAAATCTGGGGGGTTCCATACAACGAAACTATAACCAGTTTCACTCCAAGACACCAACGAGTCAGTCACTGGATCATCCACCATCTCGTATGTCTTTGTAAGAAAAGGCGGCGGCCCATTACAACTTCCCTGCGATCCTTCCATTTCATTCAAACTCAAGCATATGCCTGCTTTTTTCTTTTTCTTTTTAAATAAAAAAAAAGTCAAAAGAATTGAGATTTTCAGAAGCCAAATCGAAACCAGGATCACTTCCACTGAAAGCACGTAAACCTTTAAACCCTAAAAACCTTTGAAGAACAATCCAGAGGAAAGTAGATATTCCTTTATCCCATGTAAAATTGTCAAACAGGGTTGGATTATGAAAAGAAAAAAGGGAAATTTTCCAGGAAAATAATCTAGAAAGGGTATTGAGGAAAAAATATGAAGTTAAATAAAAAAACCAAACACGTGGGTGGAAGTTTCTAATCCAATCCAAAATAAAAACTTGGGGAAAAAGCAAGAGGAGGAAGATGATGAGAGAGATAGGAAACAGTGGGTTTATTAATTATACAAGTCTTATGACTTAGTAACAACAACCATTTGGAGGGGGCGAGGTCCATGCCTTTATAGTGTTCAAACATCCAAAAATTCAAAGATTCAAAGCTTGTAAGCTTTATAATGGGAGTCGTTGGTCGTTTTGAAAATTCACGAGGGAGAGAGGGCCAACGAGCAGAGTGGGTTTCTTTGACTGCAGCCATGGTTTAATCATCCCTTTGGAACTCTGACTTTGACCACTCTGAAACCAAAATTAAATCTAACGTCTCATAATCCTCCACGTCGCCTTTATAATTATAGGATTAACGATTAGTGTTACTCTTTTTATTTTTCCATTGACGTGGAAATAAATTTCATATTCCCATCTTTAATTATTGATTAATTAAGCTAATTAAGAAAATGTAATGTAGTAATTTTACTGCCTAACAAAATGATTTGACTGATCATGATTCCATTCACATCTATTTGTTTACAAATTTTTTTTAAAAAAAAGTCCTTTAAAATGATAAAAATGTAGTTTTCATAAAAAAATGTTTTTTTAAACATGTTTCAAAATTACTATTTTTTTAAAGTAAAATATTTGAAATTATAAAATTTAATATTTACATTCTAATAATTAAAAAAAATAGTTCGCTGGGGACTTGCTCGGTTTTTGATGCTGAATTATGGAGTATTCTGGACGGGTTGATTCTCCTACGAGACAGAGGCTTGAACAAGCTTTTGATTCATACTGATAACCTAGAGGTGGTTCATAGTTTGCAAATAAGGAATTCAGATTTTTCGATGTTAGCACTAGTCAGACGTATTCATCAATTGCTAAAGAATAACGAGCATTGGGTGGTATTGCATGTTTCTAGGGAAGCTAATCAGGTTGCAGATTGAATTGCCAAGATGGTACATAGTGATCCAGAGGGTATCAATGTGATAGCGGAGGCCCCCAACTTGATCGAGGACCTTGCTAATGATAAGTTTAAGGGCTTATTCGAATTAGTCGGTGTAATTTAATTTCCTAAATTTTATTTTTTCTCTAAAAAATGTTCAACTACATATGTCTCAACATTTCATTTGTTATTCAAAAATAATCATACAAGATTATTTTTCTAAATGAAATATAAATATATTTTATGTATCTATTTTACCTTTACTCCAATAGTATCACTTATTAATTTTAATATTTGGTTAAGTAAAAAAATGGTCATTAAAATATTGTTCATGTTCTATTTTGATCATTGAACTTTTATTTTGGCCACTAAACTATATGAAATCAAAATTTTCGTCATCGAACATCAACAACCTTTTGAAATTTGATGGAAGTGTTGACATTGGTATTTTATTAGTCTAATATCAAATTTTGCCCTCTAATGTTTACACATTCTATCAATTCGATCCTAAATATAAAGAATTCAACAAATTTAGCACTTAATATTTACAAAATGTCATTTTAGTTCAAATTCTAAAAAAAAAAAAATCAATAAATTTAGTACTCAATCTTTATAAAATGATTTTTTTTTAATTTTTAAATTAAAAAAAACCGCCAAATCTAATGTAATAAATGTAAGAAATTATTACCAGTTTAAAAAATTCCATAGAGTCGATTACATCACAGCCACAACTATCTAAAAACACTTAACCATAACAATACAAGAATTAATGAAAAACTAAGTAAAATCTAAAACAATCAATCTTATCAATCTATATTTTCACGACTTTTAATGTATACTAAAAATTCTTTTTTCATATTTTTTTTTTGCATCCCATTTAAATTATTATTTCTCTTCACAAAAAATTCTAGAAATATAATTTTGTGTTTTTGAGAAATTGTGTACTTTTTTTTGTGATCTAGATTCACATCAAATTTCATTCTCGTACTCTACTCGTGGTTTATTTATAATTCTTTTTTCAGTTTCTTGTGCTTAAAAAAGGGTCCCAAAAAAAATTTCTTTTTTGGTGCTTGAAAATAAGATATTAATGATTTTTTAGTATCATTTCTAGTTGTGTGTTTAGAAAAGGGTGGGGGTATATTTACTTTTGCCTTGTTTTGGGGTTAACCCAAAGTTAAAGCCTCATTTTAGAGCTAAGAGATTAGTTAGTGGTGATGATAATTATTATTTTTTCTTTGTAGTTTATATAGGTTTGGGTGTTGAGTGTTTTAAAAAAAAATACAAGATTTTTGAAAAATAAAATTTGTCATTTTGTAAATGTTGAGAGCTACTTTTATTGAATTTTTAGAATTCGAACTAAAATGACAAATTTTGTAAATATTGAAGGCTAAATTTGTTGAATTTTTTTATTTTTAGGATCAAAATGATAGAATGTATAAACATTATAGGGCTAAATTTGTTATTAGACCAATAAAAAACCAATGTCAATACTTCGATCAAGTTTCAAATGGTTGTTAACGTTTGGTGACAAAAATATCTGATTTTGTATAGTTTAGTGACTAAAATATCTAATTTCAGGGCAATACATTGGTAACCATTTCTGTACTTTACCCTTAAAACTTTTAGTTCTAAAATATTATGTTTTGTTATGAATATCTTATTAAGAGGATATCAATCAAGATCAATATAAGTTTTGATGTATTTTAAATTTTAATAGTCATTAGAATTAGATCTCTACTTTATTTATAGTTCTTATGCCTATAAATAAAAACTTTAGAGAAGTTTTATAAATATTCTCATTGGTCAATAAAGTACGCTCTCTCTTTTGCTCTCCCATTCTCTTTGTTCTTTATTCTCTATCTTTTATTTTATAACACGTTATCAGCACGATTCTCTTTTAATTGTTTTTCTTCATAAGTCACAAAAATTTTTCCCTTTCAGCAAGCCTTACCCCTTTTAAGCAACAACCAATGCAATAACCGGTCACTCAAAGTTGCTACTCAAGCTATTGTCGATTGCCTTCTAGAGCTACTGTTATTTCAGTCTTCAATTGAGGCATGCGCATTATAGGTAATCATTATGCAAAAAATTTTATATGATCCTTACGTGACATGTTTTTCTCCTTTGTTGATTGATTTATGGTAAAATTATTTTATGCAAAATGTTATCACTTTAAGGTTTCTTTTAAACTAAAATTATGTTATTAAATTATAATATGTATGATATTTGGATGATTAAAATTTTTTATGATTAAATTATTAATTATTAAATATGCTTGAAATTATTGTATTATATCTTTTAAATTGAATTTATAAATATTTGACTAGAGCATCATAAGATTTTATAACATATATGTGGTATTGAAATTTGGTATAATGTGTATCAGATAACTTTCAAGTATCGTACACAGAAATCTTGATTTTGTTTATTAAATGATTTTTTTTTACTATTAGATTATAAATGTTATTACGAAAACAAGGTTGTTTTACTACTTGTAATAGTGCTTATGATAATAGCTATGGTGATAATAATGGTGTTAAAGAATCTCAGATATATTTTACTATGATTTATTTATTATATCATGCTTATTATAATTGAAGATTAATCATGACAACAAGAATAGATAGGTTTTGATTTGAAATCCATGCATGTTTTGCGATGGTGATTATAAAATAAAGAATCAATGGAGGAATTTCGAAGTCTGTCCTATCAGATTTGTTGCATTCCCTAAAATGAATGCAAATATAAAAAAAAATTAAAAGATATAATCATGGACCACTAAAAGTGGAAACATAGTAATAAATAAGAGAATAATGAGAGTTCTCAAGATAACTCTTTAAAAGGTAAATATAACCTATGTTACCAATGTGATACGAAAGATTATTGGCCACATATGTGACGTATGCTCAAATATTTTGTTTATGTTAGTATTTTTTGAGGAAGGATATGAGAATGTAATAATGAATTCTATCATTACAAATATAAAATATTTATCTTATTTGGTACAAAAACAAATAAATATTATTATTATTCTAATATTTGATAGTACAAAATTAGTTGAAAGCACCTGAAGAGCTAAATATCAATATCTAAAAAACAAAAAATTTGTGATAGTTAATGTATTAGTTTTAAAAGATATTCGTTATAATGGATATCATATTGGGATTGTGAATGAAGAAAAGATTATATTTCATATGAATCAAAAGAGGATTGGGTTATTGATTTATATTTATTACTCTTGTTATAAATTAAATTGATCGTGACTATATTTGTGATCTTCTTTTGTCATCATCCCTGTTAAGGGGTTGAAATCGAAATATTTGACTATGAAAGATCTACTTATGAGCAATAGAATATGGTAAATCTATCTAAAGCTCGTTATGGTTGGATGCACCTGAAGTTGCAAGTTTTTTTTAAAACTGTATTATAACTCTACTGTATTCAGAATAAATTCTCAATTAAAATTACGTGGAAAAATATTACTGATGAAAACCTTGCAAAAGAGAACTTATTCAACTTTTTATGATTCAAATTTGCTTCTATGGTAGCAATATCATGAATTTTTTTTTATTTTTTTATTTTTTACTTATGATTGAACAAAAGTTTTTAACCACAAAACCTAACCATTCCTTGAAGAGAATGTAACAATATGTAATAATTTCGAAAGACATAATCTTTAACGTGGATGTAGTAAATTGGACTATAATAATAGTCATGGGGGTGCTCTAGAAGAGATTCAAGATATAACTAATAAGTAAAACTCGAGAAGAGATTCATGTACCTGAAATTGAAGATTAAAATAATGAAAATAAGAGATCTCGATAACTTATGTCAATTCGAGAAAATGTAGAATTGAAAAATAAAAGTGGTCGACAATGATTTTGCATGCATTATTATTATTAAAATAATAAAATAAAATGAGGATCTTAAATATAAATCTATTGAGATATATATATATATATATATATGGAATAAATTGATCAAAACAGAAAGACGTAACTCAAGTACAATTAAATTCGTGGAGTTTTTGGACCAGTAGTCCAAATATCTAAGGTATAAAGCCAATGAGGGAGCAAATGAAGTAGTTTTGCAAAAGCAAAATAAAAATATGAAGTTTTTTGCTAAGTCCTGATATTGATTATGAAAAGATATAATATTCTTTTGTGGTGGATGCAATAACCTTTAGATATATTATTTTGACAATTCATAAAAGATTTAACTTGCGTCTAATGGTTGTTGTTACAACCTTTTATGAATCATTATATAGTAAAGTTTATATTTAAATTCTTGAAGGATTTAGGATGCTAGAAGCATATTGAAATTCTCGGAAATTGTTCATTTATATGAATTGAAATAATTTGAACATATGTGATAAATAGTAGTTGAAGGAGGATTATAAAATGATCCAAAATACCTATTTGTGTTTTTATTGAAGAATCATAATTAAAGTTTGCTATGATTATTGTTGAAACTCCTAAAGAGATCAAAATATATTTCCCCTAAATTTTCCCTCACTCATGACTTTTAAAAGAATGGCGATATAAATGCTTAGCAAATACATTCAAATAGTCATTTGAAAAACTAGTATTCAAGATTGAATATGTAGAATATGAGAAAGCATGTCATGTTTTCATTAGGGGGAGTAAATATGATTTGTACTCTTTTTCCCTTAACCGAGGTTTTGTCCCATTGGGTTTTCCTGGTAAGGTTTTTAATGAGGTAGCATATATTCGTATTATAGATATGTGTACTATTTTTCTTTCACTAGGATTTTTTTCCCACAGGGTTTTTATCTTAGTAAGGTTTTAACGAGGCACATTATCTACCAATAGACATTCAAGGTGGAGTGTTATGAATATCTTATTAAGTGGATGTCCATCAAGATCAAAATAAGTTTTGATGTACTTTAAATTCTAATAGTCATTAGAATTAGATATCTACTTCATTTATACTTCTTATGCTTATAAATAGAGACTTTGGGAAGCTTTGTAAATATTCTCATTAATTAATAAAGTATGCTATCTCTTTTGCTCTCCCATTCTCTTTATTCTTTATTCTCTGTCTTTTATTTTACAACATGTTTAAATTTATTTATCATTTTATTTATTTATCATTTTATTAATAAAAGTTATAAAAGATATTATATAATATAATATATCTAAATTAACACAATAAAGCTATATATTATAGGGGTAAAAAAACTAATAATACAACAATGTTAATGGGGGCTTCTTGATCCATATAAAATATCTGTAAGTGCATTAGAATATAGCCTATTACGTTTTTATAGGAATATACATGCAATTTTAATTTAATTTGTAATAATAATACCTAATTATAATATCAACTAAAGTAAATTTTAATAATTTTTTAAATTTAAATTTTTTAGATATTTTGATTAAATTATACAAAAAGAAATAAATGTAGTTATTCACATTGTGTATTTTCTTTAGTTGCAGTAAGAGAAGAAGTAGAAAGAGAGCGGTGGCCAAATAGAGTATTGAAAGAGCCATGTGGCGTAAAGATTGAAAGGGTGTGCCAGAAAGCTTGGTTTGAATCCTCGTCAATAAAATCTTTAACCATCATCAAGGGAAGAGATACAAAACAATGATAGTTTGAGAATCCATTCATCACTGTTTCCCGCATTCCATTAAAGACCCTCCCTTTGCCAATGCTTCTCCGAGCTGAATCCAAGCAATAAGAGTTCAAAATATAGGTACCTTTTAAGTGAGTATAAACTATATCTAGGTTATTCATTATTCTCTAAGTCTTCCTAGAGTATTCAAAATCCTGAAAACCTATGTTAGCAACTTAAAGCAAAACATTGCATGACATATGTTAGCAAAAAGGGCGTTGCTAAGAGCACAAAGAAGTTGGTGCTCAAGTTGGTGGGCACTTCTCCAGGCACTAAATGAGAAAATAGAAAAAACAAAACACAAGAAATGATTATGCAGTTTGGTTTCCCTACATCTGTGGAGCCTAACTCAGTTAGAACTATGCACTCTCTTTAACAATTACAAAGTGAACCTTCTTCGAAGATACAATACTTTCACCACTGTGAACACCCCTTGTGATCACAACAAGTAAAATCACACCAACAAGTTTTAAAAACAATACTCCTACAAAAGTATTCTCACAAGGATAGATTAAGTGCCTAAAAATCAGTACATTTTCTTATGCAAGTCTCTCAAATATATAAGCATGATTTCGAGACTTGTTTATAGTAGAAGATCTGATGCAATCCCATTAAAGCAGTAATTCCATCAATAATAATACAATAGAATAATAACATAAACAATAAATATGGACTTTTGGCAGCTCAACATCATAATCACGATCCAATTTAGAGTCCATAATCCAAGGGATTGCTTTGAGGAATTTCGGGCCAAATCAATTACCAATATACGTATTCCCTAACAGCATGATCTTCCGTAACGGGCTCGATATTCACCAAGTAACCAACATAGCCTAAATATAAGGTTCAATAAATTTTTAGCACCTAAATTGTTAGTTTCATATTTTTCAACAAAATTTAACAGCATAACAATAGCTTTGAATAGCACTTCTCCCCTTGCTTATGATAGTAGTTTTTTTTCATCCATTACTCAGTAAAGTTGAACAATAAGAAGAAAAATGCTAAATATGATAAATATGTCATTTTTTTAATTGGCTAAATAGGCCATTTTTTCAAGATTTAGGGAAATAGGTCGATTTTGGAAAAAGAGTGTGAAAGCGCGTCCAGTTGGGCGCGCTTTCATCCAATGGTCATTTTCCCAACGGTACAAATTCAAACGCGCCAATGGTAGAATTTTTTAATAGCCCAACGGTTATTTTATTTTCCTTCAAATACCAAGCCATTTTTCATTCTTTTCACTCAAATCCAACTCTTTCTATTCTCTCAATTTTCTCAAGATTTGTTCGAAAATTTCCAATACATTTGTATAAAAATATTATAGTTTTATTTTATTATTTTGATTAAATTTTCATGAATGGCAAGTTCTCTTATTTGTTTCGACGACAAGTACATTTCTGTCGCTCAATCGGTAATAGTGAGGAAAATTTTTAAATTTCGTTATTCACATCAACGCATTGGTGGAAAGATGGAGACCTAAGACACACACATTTCATCTTCCATGCAGTGAGTGTACAATCGCACTCGAGGACGTAGCTTTACAAGTGGGTTTACCGATGGATGGGCCAGTCGTTATGGGGGTAGTGGTCATTCCCGGTAAAGAGGACCTTTACAAGGTATTTTTGGGAAAAGTGCCGAACAAGTTTCAAGGTGGCTAGATAGAGATGAGATGGTTCGAAAATAGTTTCAAAGACTTTCTTTCGAACGTGACTGGTGTAGTCAAAGAACAGTGCGCCCGAGCATTCATCTTAAGGTTAATCGGAGGCATTCTAATGCTTAATAAAACTCAAAATTTGGTACACATAAGGTGGCTACTACACCTAGTCGACTTCAAAGAATGCGATCAACTGAGTTGGGGACCAGCCGTGTTGGCCACATTATACAGGGAGATATGTTAGGTGATGGAACTAGATAAGATGTCAATCAGTGGTTGCCTGCTCCTGCTGCAGTCATGGACGTGGTGGTGGGTACTGATAAACCATAATTTATACATATTTTAACCCCATGCTTAGCTTATTTTTGGATGAGTTTTCATTAGATTTGATGAATTCGATGCTCCTAATACGTTAATTTCATGTTTTACACTCAGGAGAGCTTAGGGATTCGAAAAGAACGAGAAACGGGCCAAAAAAGGACAAAATGGGCCTATCTTAGAATCCAACACGACCTGGACCATTGGACACGGCCGTGTGCTACGAGCAGGATCGACCATAGCCTGGACTATCGTCCACGGGCAGACCCCACGGCCGTGTGTGGTGAGCAGGAACGAGCACGGCCTAAGGCTATCGAGCACGGGCATGTCACACGGGCGTGTCCCTGCTGTATCAAAGATCAATTCTATCCAGAAAAGGTTACTTGTGGGCGAAGAAAGGCGTTCCAAAGCCTATATAAACACCCTAGGGGGTGACCTAAAAGGACGCTGAATAGAACACAGGGAAATACTCAAAGACAGCCATCGGAAACAACTCGGAGGAAGGATCTCCATCAAGACTAAGGATCTCCCATCAAGTTCTTTAGAAGTTTTTGGGTTTTCTTATTCTATGATGTTTCCTTCTATCAGTATGAACTAAATCCCTTAGATACCTGAGGGAATGAAACCTAGATGAATCTTATTATTATTTGATTTATAAGATAAATACTTGTTCTTATTCTTAATTGTGAGTTCTTATTCTTGTTTCGATAATTCAGGTTATTGATTCAAGTTCGAATATGCTTATTCAGTGGAGCAAAAGTCCCTGTTTAAGAGTAGATCAACACAATTAAGCAGAGTTGATTGCAACCCTAGACATAGGGCGACGAAAATCTACCGAATTAGAGTCAAATCTAATAAGGGAATCCATAGATCGAGTTAATGCGATAATAGGGATTTTAATTAGAAAGAGATTTCAATTAATCAATCTAGAGTCAGTTGTTTTTAGTCTCGAGAGAGATATTAACATAAATCAGGGATTTCTACGGATTAAGACAAGTGAATAAATCATATGAATCAAAAGTAATAAGTGAAGTCTAGGTGGATTCTTCCTTAGATATTGTCTATCTCATAAAGTTGTCTAAAAGTATTTTCCTAATTCTTTTGTTGTCGTGTTTTTTAATTAAGTTTTAGTTTAAAAGAATTCACTCCAATACTTAGGCTAAATAATAAGAAGATTGTAACTACTAGTACTCTTGGTCCTTGTGGATACGATATAACCGGTCTTACCATAACTATACTATTAAACGATAGGTGCACTTGCCTTTATTGTGGTCATAGTTAGTTTTAGACACATCAGGTACCATTTCTACGTCTCCGACTAAAAGACCCTTATACATTTCCATTGGTGACAATGTAAAATTCATATGATAATAATATATATTTACCATAGTATATGTTGTTTATTTGCTATATGTTTGAATTAACATATTGTTTGAGTAGGTTTAACCATGGGCCAAGTTATGTGGGACTACCAGAGTAGCTCGAAGATATTCGTTTGTTGTTAGATCAATGCTCGGAAGCCGATGTTAGTTATTGAATTTTTCAAACCTATAATAATTACACAATGATTTGGAATTTAAAATTTTGTAACTAACAAAATTTATAATTGTGCACTATAGTTTGAATGGATGTCACACGCCAATCCAAATAACATAGAATGCATCCCGCCCGAATTTTCGCCCATTCAAAGTATGTGGGACGCGAATGTGTGATTGATAGTTTATGCGACGGTGAAGATGCATAAATCGGATTGAGTGATGTGAGAGTTTAGGTGCAGGCAAAAAATTTTGCCAGCAGTGCAAGACATCGAAACATTGTGCAAGCTTGATTTGCAGGGGGAAACAGACAAAAATTGGCGAGAATTCCACAAGGAGTATATAGAAATTTCAAATCGTAGGATGGATTTCATACCTATTCACGAATCTTTTTCACACCGGACATGATGACCTCTATCGAGTACATGCCTTGGTTCAGACTCGTTGACAAGCCATATCTACTATCGGTGGAGGCGAGTAGGAAAATTCGTTCGAAGAGGCGACGATGACTGTCCTAGCATAGTAGGTCCAGAGCAGGTACCGTCACGGGTTCGTCATCAGCTCTAACACAAAAAGGGGTACCGATGTCTGCACCACATCCTGATTAATTCCCTTATTATATTCATGTTCCTTTCACTAACCTTATGTATTTGTCAGAAGCACCACATTATGCACCACACTATACACCATCGCAACATCCTACATCTAGACCTCCTGTAGGTGTGTATTTCGCGACACCTCTGTCACAAACATATTACACACGATGCCGACACCAATGCTGACATCAATTCCAATGTATCTTCCAACAACAATGATTCCTGGATATTATACACAACTGGGTTTTATGACATCGTACGATTATTCATCGATAGTGTCACAAACACCTACCGCGTCATTATTTTATCAATGTGGCTCATCGTTACAACCACCTTTGTGTAGAATGGAGGACACACGACGGGAGTCTAGGATGACACTGTACTCAACCATGAAAGAAGGAAATTGAGTTGAAAACGAAGACGGGGGTGGAGATGAAGATGAAGACGAGGGTCGAGATGAAGATGAATACGGGGGTCGAGGTGAAGATAAAGACGATGATCATGACCAAGAGGAAAAGCTAACACCCTAAGTTTTACGTAGAAATCCTACCTGCAACCGTCAGCCACCGCCCTGTGGCACACATTTGACCCGACGACGTCGATGATATACTTTTCATTTAATTTTTGTGATGTAAATATAATTGATATCAATAAAATATGATCAAATTTTTTATATTTGTGTTGCAACTCATTATTGTCTTTGTTAAATTTTAATCTATATTGTATGAAATTTTCCATATATAATATTTGATATGAAACATGTAATGGCCCGAAAGTTAGTGATGTTGGAAAACATGATTTCATGACCTCGTTTCTGTAAACCAAATATGAATACTTTTATTAAATATTTACGGAGTTATATAGTAGACGAATTGAATTTTGGATAGATAATTTTGTTAAATTAGTGATTAATTAAGGTATCGGGAATAAATTGTAAAAATGGTAAAAGTTCAATCGCTAGAGAAATTTTAATTGGAACATAAAGTAGGGCTTAAAGTGGTAATTTTTCCACTATATGAATGTTAGTAGATGGTTGTAACACCCCAAACCCGGCCCAAACACCACGACCGAATCTGGTATGTCACTAAGAAAATTTTGGAAGAACATGTCGTATTTTCAGAAAAATATTTTTCTAAAGTTTATCTTCTTATTCGAGAGAAATTTAATAGTTGATAGTTTAAATAAAATATGCCTTTATAAATTAAAAACCCAAATTTAAATAGATACATTAGTTCAATAAGAATTTAAATAACTAAAAGTAATTAAAGCCCAAAATAAAACAAAACATAAACTAGTGGCCCATAGCCTTATTACAACGAGATTTAAAATCCATTAATTAAAAATATAAAGTATTAACTTGAGACTTTTTGCTGGATCCAGTTGGTCTTTTGCATGGCCACCTTGCGTTCCTCTCGGCCCCCGTCCGAAGCACTAGGTATCACCTGAAAGGTTAATTAATAGGGTGAGTCGCGAGACTCGAGTGTGCAACCCTCATGCACCACTAAATTTTGGCCTTAGGCCCATAAAAAAGCAGATTAATAATTCCATTTAAAAAAATAACAAATAATATGCAAGGCCCAACCCGTTTGCCTAGGTTTCCATCCGCTACACGCCCGCACCACCATTCACACCATTGGGGATTTCTACAATCGACCCACACCGCTACACGCCAAGATGGCGGTCATGCTTTGCTCATCAACATATTATGGCCAAGCCCTTATAATGAGATCACGGCATTAGCCGCTACAACATATAACAGATCACGGTATAAATCGCTACACATATAACGTATAACTTCCTCCTTTCATCAACCCAACCCATGCAGTTATAAAATCAATATGCTTTTATCATATAAAGTCAAACATTCACTGACCTGGTGATTTGCTTCACCCTTTTCGGGTTTCCAACATTAAACCGAGATATCGGTATTTATCACAACATATAAACTTATGAGCATACATTAATAATTAGATCTAGATGGTGGGGAAGTATTACACACCTGTTATCGCGAAGTACTAAACTCTTAGTCGGTATCCTTGCTATCCGGATTTATAACTTGGTTCAACCAAAAGCCGAAAAATCACGAAAATTGACCTCCCCTATAATCGGCCAAAGGTTAGTAAATCCCGAATTTTCACACTAAAATCAATAGATCCCCTTACCTTGAAATCCCGAAATTAGAGACTAACGATTTTCGGCTTTTAGATCTAGACGACCAAGTTTCCTTCAAATCCCGGAATGCCGCCCAACATAGAACCATTAAACTATTAGCTTTTCGGCTTTTGCCTTTTAAAAACCGAAATAGAACGTGAGAGCTTAACAGTCGTTTCCACGCTTACCTTAACATGGGGATTCGGCTAGCACTAGAGAGAAGATTTGGCAATGCCAAAGGAAAAGATTAAATGCCGAAAGAATAGAACTATTCTCACAAATGGGATGAGTAGAGAAAAACTATGGAGATTTCGGCTTTTTAGAGAAATCGGCTTAAGAGAAAAAAATGGAGAAGAGAGTGAAAGGAGAGGTTTCGGCTTTTGAAGAAATTGAAGAAAAGAAATTGTAGAGGGAAAGGGTAAGAATTTTGGCACAAAGAATGAAGAGGAATTTAGGGTTTAAATGCCAGAATCAATGAGATATCCCCTCCTATTTATAGAAATTTCGGCACTTACCTAACCTTGCAGATAAATCCTATCTTTTCTCCTTAATCTTAATCTACTAGCTCATCTAAAAGAGACTTAATTATCTCTAACTCCTCCCTCCTTTATCAGCATATTATCCACATATTTTAATCATTAAAATCCCTAAATTTTAGCCTTTATTTGCTTATTATCCACATAAAATAAATTCCTAAATAATAGCCTTTATCTGCTTATTATCCACATATTTTAAACATTAAAAACCCTAAATTTTAGCCTTTTTGCCATCCACTCCACCTAATCCTAATGCCCAAAATTTAGCTAACTTAAATTAAAGAATTGGGCTTCATGAAACTTAAATTTGGGCCCCTTACTCCCTTGTGTGGCGTCACCTCCTAAGATTGGGCCACAAGCCCACTTTGGTATTTTAAACATAGATACTACCTTTTAAACCCTATAATGCCCAAACAGATAATTTTAATCAAGGCCTCTACCTAAGCTCCTGAGCCCAATTTGGACCCCTAACACTTAAATTAACACATTAAACATATCCACCCATTAAATGCATAGGCCCAAAAATTCGGGATGTTACAGTTCTACCCTCTTAAAGAAATTTCGTCCTCGAAATTTCCAACTAACTATTAATCGTACTACCTAAGTCTCACTACCATGCTTCCACTGCACTCCAATACTAAACCCAAAATAAACACTTAGTATTCTATGGTAGAGTACGCACCAGTATTCACATCTAGAGCGTCCTCGTCCCTTGTACTCATGCTATCGGTCCGCGTTTATCCGATTAAGAATTTTATGAATTAATAAGTTTCTTCCATTCATTTAACCACGAACAGTCTTATGAAAGCGATAGTTTAAGAGTAGTTCTTTCAAATTCGAATTACATCTACAAGTTTCGGTCTCAAGTTTGTCTCCTAGTTCCATATACACATACATGCAATCATCAATCATACAAATAGAACTTACATTCATCACCTAAGGGTATTTTCGTCATTTCACTACCCAGGGTATTTTCGTAATTTATCCTCTGAGGGTATTTTCATAATTTTTCATAATAAAGTTCCTTGTTGATTTCGTGAAGTGAGGGTATTCTCGTAATTTTACAATCCGGGGACATTTTGGTAATTTTACAAATCGTGGTATTTTAGTCATTTTATAAATCGTGGTATTTTAGTCATTTTGCAAAATAGGATGGCTGGTCCATTTCGGGTTTTAAATTATTAATTTTGGCCCACAATAAATCCTCGCGGCTAGGGTGAATAGTCACTACGCACTGTGGGATTCCAAATAAGAGGAGGTGAGTCACTAGGATCGCTTAAGTACCAAGCTCTTCCGATCCAATCCTGACATGTATATGCTGTTGCCACACCCTAGTATTGCGACTTGTTCACGGGTTTGTTTAGTGAAATTAAGTCTTATGAGATTTTATAAGTTGTTTCAGGTAGGCCTAAAGTCTATCAAGTTCTAATCTAACTAATCTACGTCCCATAAAGCCCATCAAGCCCACATATATTATATCACACAATGGTTCAGAATACTTACCGACGGACTTGGGCCGGAGAGGCGCAGTGCCATCTTTGAGCTATGCACTGTATAAATATGCATGTTTCAAAAAAACCCAACTTTAGAAAACGTTTTGAGCCCCCCCAAAAAAACCCCCAGAGCCGAGTTTTAAACCGGGCTCTGATACCAATTTGTAACACCCCAAACCCGGCCCAAACACCACGACCGGATCTGGTATGTCACTAAGAAAATTTTGGAAGAACATGTCGTATTTTCAAAAAAATATTTTTCTAAAGTTTATCTTCTTATTCGAGAGAAATTTAATAGTTGATAGTTTAAATAAAATATGCCTTTATAAATTAAAAACCCAAATTTAAATAGATACATTAGTTCAATAAGAATTTAAATAACTAAAAGTAATTAAAGCCCAAAATAAAACAAAACATAAACTAGTGGCCCATAGCCTTATTACAACGAGATTTAAAATCCATTAATTAAAAATATAAAGTATTAACTTGAGACTTTTTGCTGGATCCAGTTGGTCTTTTGCATGGCCACCTTGCGTTCCCCTCCAGCTCGGTCCGAAGCACTAGGTATCACCTGAAAGGTTAATTAATAGGGTGAGTCGCGAGACTCAGTGTGCAACCCTAATGCACCACTAGATTTTGGCCTTAGGCCTATAAAACAGATTAATAATTCCATTTAAAAAAAAATAACAAATAATATGCAAGGCCCAACCCGTTTGCCTAGGTTTCCATCCGCTACACGCCCCCGTACCAGCCATTCACACCATTGGGGATTTCTACAATCGACCCACACCGCTACACGCCAAGATGGCAGTCATGCTACTCATCAACATATTATGGCCGAAGCCCTTATAACAGATCACGGCATTAGCCGCTACAACATATAACAGATCACGGTATAAACCACTACACATATAACGTATAACTTCCTCCTTTCATCAACCCAACCCATGCAATCATAAAATCAATATGCTTTTATCATATAAAGTCAAATATTCACCGACTGGTGATTTGCTTCACCTTTTCGGTTTCCAACATTAAACCGAGATATCGGTATTTATCACAACATATAAACTTATGAGCATACATTAATAATCGGATCTAGATGGTGGGAAGTATTACACACCGTTATCGCTGAGTACTAAACTCTTAGTCGGTATCATTGCTATCCGGATTTATAACTTGGTTCAACCAAAAGCCGAAAAATCACGAAAATTGACCTCCCCTATAATCGCCAAAGGTTAGTAAATCCTAATTTTCACACTAAAATCAATAGATCTCCTTACCTTGAAATCCACGAAAATTAGAGACTAACGATTTTCGGCTTTTAGATCTAGACGACCAAGTTTCCTTCAAATCCTGGAATACCGCCCAACATAGAACCATTAAACTATTAGCTTTTCGGCTTTTGCCTTTTAAAAATCGAAATAGAACGTGAGAGCTTAACAGAAGTCGACGCTTACCTTAACATGGGATTCGGCTAGCACTAGAGAGAAGATTCGGCAATGCCAAAAGAAAAGATTAAATGCCGAAAGAATAGAACTATTCTCACAAATGGGATGAGTAGAGAAAAACTATGGAGATTTTCGCTTTTTAGAGAAATCGGCTCAAGAGAAAAAAATGGAGAAGAGAGTGAAAGGAGAGGTTTCGGCTTTTGAAGAAATTGAAGAAAAGAAATTGTAGAGGGAAAGGCTAAGAATTTTGGCACAAAGAATGAAGAGGAAATTAGGGTTTAAATGCCAGAATCAATGAGATATCCCCCCTATTTATAGAACTTTCGGCACTTACCTAACCTTGCAGATAAATCCTATCTTTTCTCCTTTATCTTAATCTACTAGCTCATCTAAAAGAGACTTAATTATCTCTAACTCCTCCCTCCTTTATCAGCATATTATCCACATATTTTAATCATTAAAATCCCTAAATTTTAGCCTTTATCTGCTTATTATCCACATAAAATAAATTCCTAAATAATAGCCTTTATCTGTTTATTATCCACATATTTTAAACATTAAAACCCCTAAATTTTAGCCTTGTTGCCATCCACTCCACCTAATCCTAATGCCCAAAATTTAGCTAACTTAAATTAAAGAATTGGGCTCCATGAAACTTAAATTTGGGCCCCTTACTCTCTTGTGTGGCGTCACCTCCTAAGATTGGGCCACAAGCCCACTTTGGTATTTTAAACATAGATACTACCTTTTAAACCCTATAATGCCCAAACAGATAATTTTAATCAAGGCCTCTACCTAAGCCTGAGCCCAATTTGGACCCCTAACACTTAAATTAACACATTAAACATATCCACCCATTAAACGCATAGGCCCAAAAATTCAGGATGTTACAATGGTGGTAAATACAAATGAAATACAAAAAAAAAAAAAGAATAGAAAAAACAAATGTTGTACAAAAAAAAAAGAAGAAACATTGTAATCAATTTTTGTAGAAAAAAATATGTTAGCTACGTTGAATCCTCAATGCATCCCTCAAATGCGACATGTTGCATTCGTATGCCCTGTGTTCTTACAATAGTCGCGTAACCTCTGTTGATTGTCCATCTCCCGAACATCCATATTGGTGCGTATTTGAGTAGAATTCGAACGACCTTTTTGGAGGCGACGCAAGTTGATATTTGGTGCCAACTTGAATGGGGAGTTTGACACTGGAGGCCATATACTCTCATTTGGGATGGGTGGGAATTCATATCTTCATATGTTGTGCATGCCTTCCAGTCTGTACACATCATTAATATAAGACGTATACTATGTTCGTGCATTCACACATGCTAGAATTGTATGTGCGCATGAGAATCGAAGTGCCTAGAATCTCCCACAATTGCAGGTCCCTTCTAGCAGGTAAACACGGTATGCTGCCCCTAACATGTCTTGGTCGGGTCTAGTGTACTCTGTGACTTGAAATCTCAGGTTTGGACACGAGTGACACATTACATACACAGTGTTTGCTCTCTATGCATTTCGTCTAATTTCTTTCATGACATCTTCGTACCAACCGTAATCGTCCACTATCTGTCCAGCATATGCCTTAGCCCACTTTGGAAATAAGGCTACCAAGCGAAAGTGTGTTTCTTTAAAAACTGAGGTTATCGGCAAATGACGTGGCCCCTTCAATACGAAATTGATGCATTCAGCTAGTTTCGTTGTCATGTTCCCGTATCGTAGACCTCCATCATACAATTGTGTCAACTATTCAAAGGGTATGTTAGCGAGGTATGCCACACTGTAGCTGTTGATGACGTGCAAGTTATCCAACATTTCATGGAAACGATGTTGGACGAGTTCGTACCCTGTCGAGAAAAGTATACCCATTAATGCAAACAATGAACGCAATATGGTATAGCATGATTGTGAAAACAGTGGCCTAACCTAACTAACCTTAACCCTAAAAAAATCGATGGCCGAGGAGAGAGAGTGTGAAAGCGTGTCCAATTGGGCACACTTTCACACACCCTCTCCAAAATCGGTCTATTTTCCTAAATCTTGAAAAAAATGACTTATTTGGCCAATTAAAAAAATCGACATATTTAGCCTATTTAGTCGAAGAAAAAAATGAAGCTTTTGAAAAATACATACTTTTGAACTAACATACATCTCTCTATCATTTTTTTCTCCTCTTATCATTTCAATTTGGAATGATTATTTTTTATGTATTAGAAATAGAAATCACTATCTCTTTTATTTTATTTTTTTCATTCACTTTTCTTCCTTATCAAGTACACTTAAACTTTGCCGATTGAGTTTTAACTCGATTGGCATAGACGTTGTTGCCAGTACAGGAGGATATGGGTTCGAGTGCGTTGAAACACATTATCCTCCTATTTATGGGTTGGGAAGGGGCTATGGGTAGTTTTAGGCTTTGTATCAAAAAGAGAAATTATAATCAGAACTTATAATGAAATTGTTAAAAAAAAAAAAAAACCACTTAAACTTTGTTTTCTTTCTAGTTACTCTTTTCATCTTTCAACATTTTCACTCAAAAACACACACCCTTAATTCATAGGTGACAACGAACTTGTTGAAATTGACCAAAACTCCCTAAAACCATGTTTATAAAAGTGAAGCAGTCTTACCATTTACCCAAAATTTCTAGAACTAAGATTTGTTTGACATGGTGAGTAGCATATGAAGAGTTGTTTGAGATCCTTTCCATATTGAGTCCACCATCATCTCTTTTATTATTCTTAAACTAAAATGTCATTTTATATTGTATTTGGTCGATCAAAGTTAGATTTACTGATTTTTATTATTATTAGTTTCAACCTATACACAACTCTCCCCGTCATCAATTACATCAATAATTCTTTCATCTCCATCACCACTGACGTACTCTTTTTTTACAATTAAAAAGTTAAATCTTCCAGTAGCTCACATTCTGACTAGTCTAACCTCCACCATGCATTAACCCCCAATTTTAAATTTATTAAATTAATATTATTTTGATTGAGTTTTAACTCGATTGGTATGAATATTGTTGTCAATATGGAAGGATGTAGGTTCGAGTGCGCTGAAACATATTATCCTCATATTTATGAGTTGGGAATGTATTATGGATAATTATAGACATTATGTCAAATATATTCAATTTCAGGTTTTCTTTATTAGAATAATATTTTTTAAATTAATTTATAAAATAAATAGTTTTAAATTATTCTTCTTTTAAAATATATGTTTTTCAAAAGGTATTTGATATCTCTTGGGTATTAATTCTCTACGTACTGTATGTTCTTTAATCATTGAAACATTAAAAATTAAATACATTAGTTGAAACTCCAGAGTTTTTATTGGCTTTAATTCAAGACAATAAATTCTCAAATCAATTATAATGACCCAACTTTGACACTTGTTATTGGTGTTGAAGTTAGTCAATAAACATTAATCTAGAAATTTATTAATCGTAGGCCCAATCAATTTTTTTTTATTTTCACACAAAATCCAAAACCCTCCCTTAAGAAAGCTTAAATTCTCTACTTTCCTATTTCTAAATATAGAATTCTCTTACTTTAATCCAATATTAAAAATGATTGGATTGAGGTTTCATCGTGAACACATAGCTCATGTTAAAATTACTCAAGTTCTGAGTGAAAATTAAAAAAAAAAAAATCAATTTAGCCTTTGTGAAAAAAAAAGTACATTTATTTGATATTGCAAGTGTAAATGTTAAAAGAAACGGAAAAAAAATAAATAGAAAGCTAAAATTATTTTTTAAAATTATATAAAAATCCTAAAATTATTAATTAATTTATACAATATTAAGTGCATGATATATTTCATTCTTGGGTTTATAACAGGGGAGAAGCCAAGGGGGGCTGGCATGTGCCTGGTCCCCTCAAAATATAAAATTATTATTTAGGTATTTAAATTTTTTTAAAATTTTAAATTAGTAAAGATAAAATTACACTTGAGCCCCCTAAAATTATAAAAATTCGATTTAATCATTTACAAATTATAAAGATATAAACTATAAAAAATTAAAATTTTATCCGACCCCCTTTAAAAAATTATTCTGGCTTTGCACCTGAATTATAAACTTCATGTACATTCTTCAATTGGCTATAACTCTGGTATGATCAGTCAACTGTCCACCATTGATACTTCCAGCTACTGATTTCATAACACAAAATCATTCAGGGTTTCAAGGGGTTGATTTGTTTGTGACTTTCAGTTCTGTTTTCCTTTTTTGACTTTTGACTTTTGTCTTTTAGTAACTTTTTATGTATGTTAGTTGTTTTTTAATAAAATTACATGAAAAATGAGTATTACGCCTACCAATCAACCAAACAAATCCGTTGCCATTGGGACTAAATTGAGCAATTCAATAAAGTAGAAATGTTATTTTTGAATAAGGATAGATTTGTATAATTATAACTTAAGTTAGTATTACATCGTTTTTTATTATTATTTAATTATTACACTCTAACAAAATATGACTCTACTTATAAACTTTTTAGAAAGTATTCGCAAATAATTTAAGAAATAAATATCTTTATAATTTACGTGATCAAGTTGTATTGATTAAATCCAAAACATTGATTAACGCGTTGAAAGCACATCAAGGGACCACCGACCGCCTTTGACATCCCACTATCTCTTTTCTTATCTTTGCCGGCCCACGTCATCTTTTAATGGTGTCCTTTACCTTCATACTATCAACACAAGTTTATAAGTTTATTTTTTTGCATAAAAAATAAATTTCTTTATAATTTACATAATCAAATTGTCAGATTGACTGAACCTAAAACATTGACTAAGACGTTGGAGGCGCCTCAAAGGACCACTTTCCACGTCTCACAACCTCTCTTCTTATCTTTGGAGGCCCACATCATCCTTTAATGGCATCCTTCACCGCCAAACTATCAACACAAGTTTATAAGCTTCTTTTCTTGCATACAAGATATTTTAGTATTCTCTATGTCTGTTTTACGGTCCATATTTAGAGTTCATGGCTATCCCTTCTAATAATATCGTCTTCAATATTCAAACCTAAATTTTTTCTTTTAGAATGCAATGTATTTTACCATAACACCTAACCATTTGTCGGTTTTTGCATACCAATATATTCATACCTAAAAATCTATTGAAATGTTTGTGAAGTTTTGTGTATTCGACGTAAATGATGATTTGTGGGCATAGGATACATGCTACTGAGGGGATGACTGATAGACAACCACCATAAGTTGTTTATATTTGTAAACTATAGCATATAATTATTGCTAGAGTTTGCTGATATGATAATATTGCTTGCAGGCATAGGGTGATGATAGGAGGACACATTAATGGTCAATGCTGAATTCTTAGTTGTGGACCAACCTTCGACATACAACGTCCTATTTGGGGGACTATAGGTGGAAAAGGATAAGTTAATTTTGGCCACCTTTAGTGTAATTGTCAAGTTTCCAACTCTTCGAGAAACTGGTTTTATAAAAGAAAATCAACTGACAACTAAACATTATCATATCTTATCATTACAGCTAACATGGTAGAAAAATTTCTCGAAAAATAATAATGTCAGAAAATGTAAATTAATCAAAATAGACATTGAGGCACGAGACATTATCTTTACGGCTTTTTTATGCTTTTAGTAGTGAAAATAGTTAGATGTATCTTCTTATGAGATACCTTTCATATGATTGCATATTTTAATTAGATATATAAATTTTCAGGTGATGACGTAATACAAATGTTAGACCAACAATAATTATTATAATTAATTCAAAATTCATAAAAAAATAAAAAAAATAATTAAACCGGTTCAACATGTTCAACTGCTGATTTTTGTCATAGTTTTCAATTTTTATTGATTTCGAGCAATTTCCGATTCATCCAGTTTAACCACTTTATTAGAATTAATATACTAGTTGGTTTTTTGTCCATTCTGTCTGACCAATCAATCCAGTCTTATTTGAAGAACACTGGTCACATTATTAAATATGAAAATTATGCATAAAATTTAATTTAAGGTGCATTTTAATACATGTATTTTGATTTTGGATAATTATACATATTAAATGTTAATTTTGATTTAAATATATTTATAATTTATAATTTTTTATTTTTTATTAAATTTTACATATTTAAAAAAAATTAATGCATCAATTTATTTTATATTATATAAATAATATCATTTGTGGGTGTTATATCAATAATAATACTAATGGTTTGTGAAAATCAAATTAAATTGTCATATATAAAATTATACAAAATAAAAGTTCATATATAACATTACATATTGAACCAAAATTCATGGATAATTTTGAGATTTATCCCTAATAAATATCAAACTAAATATTTGTCCATAAAATGAAAAACTTTTCATTTTCATTTAGGCCGCCTGTTAAAATTTTTAAAATTTTAAATTAGTAAAGGTAAAATTATACTTTAACCCCTTAAAAATGATAAAAAAATTGATTTAATCTTTTAAAAATTATAAAGATATAGACTATTAAAATGGTAAAATTACATTTTACTATTGTAAAAATTATAATTTAATTTTGAACCCTAAAGTTTTTTCTGACTTCTCCCTGCCCAAGCTTGAATTTAGGTTAACCAAATTCGTTTTACTATTTACTCATTCATAAAATATAAAATATGCTTTAAATTTAAATTATAATTTTTTATTATAGAAATGGAATTTGGGCTTGGCTGGGTTGATCTAAGATAAAAAATCCTTATCGGGCCATAGACAAGTTCAGATAAACTATATGGGATGGATTGGGCACATCCAACAGCAAAGAGTTGCCAAGGGGAAACGCAACCGCTGTCAAGCATGGAGTATCCGGGAGGTCCACATCAAGCCCAAGTAGATGGACAAGTTTTGTTTCCAATACCTATAAATTTTATTTAATTATAATTTTATTTTAAATATTAAATTTGGGCTATTACAATTTTATGATGGAATCTGGTTGAAGCCATTTTGAATTTTAATAATTTCATATTATCTTAAATTATATTTATATAAAATTAACATTTGCTTCTCTCTTTTTTTTTTTTTTTGAGTCGAACAAATATTAATCTTTTCTCTGAAAGAATCCACCGAAAAGGGGAGGAATTATAATGCAATAAAGTTACATAATGTCTATTTTTCATTGGTAAAGGGGTATATTTCCATGGGTTTGCCTTGGTATCGTGTTCATACTGTCGTATTGAATGATTCGGTCGCTTGCTTTCTGTTCATATAATGCATACGGCTCTGGTTGTTGGTTGGGTCGGTTCAAAGGATCTATATGAATTAGCCGTTTTTTATCCCTCCGATTCCGTTCTTGATCCAATGTGGAGACAAGGTATGTTCGTTTTACCCTTCATGACTTGTTTAGGAATAACCAATTCATGGGGCGGTTGGGTTATTATAAGGGGGACTATAACAAACCCGGGTATTTGGAGTTACGAAGGTATGGCCGGAGCACATATTGTGTTTTCTGGCTTGTGTTTCTTGGCAACTATCTGGCATTGGGTATATTGGGATCTAGAAGTTTTTTGTGATGAGCGCACATGAAAACCTTCTTTGGATTTGCCCAAGATTTTTGGAATTCATTTATTTCTCTTAGGAGTGGCTTGCTTTGGCTTTGGTACATTTCATGTAACAGGATTGTATGTTCCTGGAATATGGGTGTCGGACCCTTATGGACTAACTGGCAAGGTCCAACCTGTAAATCCAGCGTGGGGCATGGAAGGTTTTGATCCTTTTGTTCCGGGAGGAATAGCCTCTCATCATATTGCACCAGGGACATTGGGCATATTAGCGGGCTTATTCCATCTTAGTGTTTGCCCGCCCCAATGTTTATACAAAGGATTATGTATGGGAAATATTAAAACCGTCCTTTCTAGTAGTATAGCTATTGTCTTTTTTGCAGCTTTTGTTGTTGCCGGAACTATGTGGTATAAGATTGAAGGTGGTTCACATGATAGTGCTAAGTCATTGATTGTGTAAAAGGACATGAAAGAATATTCTTAGAGAAAAAGAATCCGATCTCTTAATATCTATGTAGAGATATTATAAAGAGAGGATGCATGGTAAAGACAATGTCATGGAAAGCTTCGATATTGTGCATCTAGATGTGGTAAGCTGCAGGCCCAACCCTGGGGGTCGTCTGGAGGTGCGGCCGCCTAGGGCTCATGGTTGAAAAGGGTCCAAATTTTTTTTTTAACTTTTAAAAGTAAAAAAAATTACCAACTCTTTAGGAGCCCCAAATTGTGTTTTTTTATTTTTTTATTTTATTTTATTTTTTTAGCTTTTAAGGGTCCAAAATTTTTTACCAACTTTTTATGGACCTAAATTTTTTTTTCTCCAACTTTTAAAAAATATAAAATCTCATTTTATTATTTTGCCTAGGGCCCCAAGAATATAAAAAACGGGCCTAATAAACTACTACACATGATTACACTTTATCTTAAGAGCTGGTGTTGGAGTCTTGAGACATGACATGATTTGACATGAGGCTCACTTGGATAGATCTCTTCATGATTTTGCAATAGTCACTTGGCTTAAGTTTTCTCCTTTTGTTTGGGTGGTTATTTAGTGATACACTTTTGGGCGAGAGAAAATTTTCTTAGTGAGGAGATAGCAATATGTAGATAAAATGCCAAGTTAAGTTTTAGTTGATAAATCTAATTGAGGAGATAGCAAATATAAGAGTTTAAATTGGATAATGCACTTCAACGCAGTTGAATCTACGTCATCTTACATTGACAATAATGTCTATACTAATTGAACTAAGACTTAATCGACCTTTTGATTTTGAAAAACTAATTTTTAAATGGATGGGTTTTATATTCATACTTTTGGGTTTTGGAAGTTGATACGTTGTTGAGCTCTAATCTTTCTACTTGTTTAGCCTTTGAAAAGTTGCATAGACCCTTTACATTAGAGATTCCCTATTTTCTCACCATGTCACCATGCCTTTTTTTCAATCTTTATATATAGAGGGAAAAAGTGAAAGACGAAAGAAAAGAGGGTCCATTTTCCACCTCATTGGTGATTCCATTCCCTTTTTGATGCCAACTCTGATGAAAAGTGAGATTTCAATCCCATAATTAATTAAGCTTGTATTTAAAGTCATTTTGGAAGTTGGAGCCAAATCATCAACAATTGAACATGATTATCACTTATCTCTCAATCCTTGGCTTGATCTTGCCGTCATCTCCTGTAGATTACTTTTTCATATCATATAATTATTCCTATAGGATTTGATTTTGTAACGAAATATATGTAGACCATATAGGATTTTATTCCTATAGGATTTCATTGCATCTATTATTCTATAATCTATAACTATTAATAATTAAAAAAAGAAAAACACTGTAGATGTTTGAGTTTTAGCCATTAACACATGGCCTTTTCTTTTTCCTACTAGGGTGAGAGAAGAAAGAATGCAACATATCAGATTGCGAACAAACATAGATTTTATCTCTAATCTTCTTCTTGGTTCAAATCTTCAACTTTTTTCATAAAAATAAAAATATAGATAATGACATTGCGATTCAAGTTGCCTAAGATGATGGAGAAGCTGAGCAAAATTATTAAGTTGGGGGTGTGGCCTTTTCCATGATGTATTGCGATGGACATAAACGTGGCATCCCGTTGTCTACGTGTTGCGGAGAGGATGATGAAATTGAAGATGCATACCACCTATTTTGGGAATGTCGTCATGTGCAGGTTGCTTTCACCTCCCCTTTATTTTTGTGGATTAAAGTTTCTTGACTGCAATGATATTATCAATAATTTGGTGATGCTTTCAAAAACGAAGATGAGCTTACGGGCGGCATTGTTCGATGATGGATTGCCATGATGGGTGTATTTAATTAATTACAAGCATAATTTGTAGTGTTCACAGCAGCTGCCCAAAATGAAATTTGGGGCTCATAACTGTTAGTTAGGCTTAAGTGGCATAAGCCACGGTTGGGGTATCCTTAGAGTTAAATGTCGATTTGAGTCTTCCAAGTAGTGGCCATACAATGCCCTATGGAGCAGCGACGGGCGTAGGCAACGCCTTGACCCTCCTCTAAAATCACAAATTATTATTTTAGTCTCTTTTGAAATGATTTGTTTAATAGTAAAATAAAAAATAAATTTCAATTTAATCCTTTTAAAATTTTAAAATAAAACCTCATCAAATACACTACTAAAAAACCTCAAAAAAAAAAAAATAAGGGTGGAAGTAGAGGTGTACATGGGCCGGGCGTCCCGGCCCGGCCTGAAGGCCCGCCCAAAATTTGGGAGGGTTTGGGCAAAAATATAGGCCCGAAAAATGGGCTTGGAAAAAAAATAAGGCCCGTTTTAAAAATGGGCCGGGCTCGGGTAAGGCATTCTTGGCCCGGCTCGGCCCGAATTCACTAAAGGAAAAAAAACTATTTTTTAATATTATTTTCTTATTATTTTTCTCCTTATTTTGCTACCATTTTACTATTATGTTTCTATTATTTTGTTGTTATTGTTTAGATATTATATAAAACTTATTTTATTGTTAATTTTGTTATTATTTTAAAGACATTTGCTTGTTAAGTTACATCTATTTTAGTGTTATTTAAGTCTACGTATTTTTTAAAATTTATTTTCAATTTGTTGAAAAATATTTATTTTGATTTATTTAGTATTTTTGATGTATTATATATATTTAAAAATTATATAAAATAATATAAAAATTAATACTGGCTGTAATTTGGGCCGGGCCGGGCCTGGTTTTAGCATTTTTATATGGGTCGGGCTTGGCTAAAATTTTAGGCCCATTTTTAGGCCCGGCCCGGCCCGAGCCCAATAAATGGGCCTAAATTTTTAGTTAGGCCCGGCCCGAACCCAGCCCGACCTGGCCCATGTACACCTCTAGGTGGAAGTTAAAACGATAAAATAAGCTCTATTTATTTATGGAAAAATGTTTCCCTAAAAAAAATATCTAGAATGTACATAAAGTGGTTTTTGGGAGAGTAAAATGACTATTTAACCCTTTAAATAAATTGAAATTCAAAAATGAAAATCTTTGTCTATCATCCAAATATGTAATTACTGCACATAGTTTAACATGTAAAAAGTAAAAAAAAAAAACATTTCTCTTACTTAAATCTTTTGCATTTGGTGAAAAATCATTTTTCATCCAAAAAGTGTTTATTTTGCATTTGTTAAATGTTATTAAAAAATATGAAACTAGCAATTTGGTGTTAAAGGAAGTGTTCACTTTCTGCCCACTAAATTTGTGTGGTGGCAGTTTCTATATTTAGGTGTTGACAATTTATTGAACTTTATATTTGGGCTATGTTGATTTCTTGGCGAACATCTAGCCTGTTATGGAAGATCATGTTGCTATGGAGTATGAAAATTCATAATTGATTTGGATCAAAATTCCTCAAAGCAATCATTTGGATGATGAACTTTAGATTAGATCATGATTCTGAGCTCCCAAGAGTCCATATGTATCTTATATGTTATTATATTGTATATTTTATTAATGAAATTACTATTTTATTGGGATTGTATTAGATCTTCGATTGTAAGAAAATCTTGAAATCATGTCTATATATTTGAAAGACTTGCATAGGAAATTTTCTAAAATCATTTTTGAATCTTTTATGAGTTTTCTCGAAAATCTTGTTAAACTCAAGACAAAATCGAACCTAGCCCAGACCATATGGCCTGCCACACGGGCGAGTGGGTTGCCCGTATGAACCACACGACCATGTGCCACTGAAACACTAGGATTTTCGCTTCTCATACGGCCTGGACCCTTCCACACGATTATGTCTCCCTTGTAGTTTAATTTTTGAATTTTTTCACACGGCCATATGCCCCTATTTCTTAAATTTTACATTTTTACCTAGAATTTTATTTTTTGTGCATATTAGTCCTTGAATGGTTTCCGAACTATTTTTAGTGTTTAATTTATGCAATTAAGTACTTGATAGTATGAATAATGCTTGAATCCTTGATTTAAATGATTGTATTAATATTAAATATATATCCAATTGCATGAATTGTGAGTAATCATATTTATTGTATATTTACTTACGATTTTTCGTATAACATGCCTTAATATAATTTTTCGTATAACATGCCTTAAGACACCGCTAAATGGAACCTTTGAAGAATGTATGATTTTTCCATTGAATTAATTGATTGAAAGCATATATATTGTTGTAATATTTGATTATTTTTTGTCGTTATATTTGTTTCGTTATGATCTGTTTTAAGCATGCCTTATTTTGTTGCATGGGCTGGGACAAATTGTAATGGGAAGTTCTGGCATACTATAAATATGTAAATCTGGTGGTTCATCCACATATTATTTGGCAACTTTTATCTGCAAAAATGTTGTGTATTCACAACCATCTAGCAGCGTATTAACTTGCAACATGGGTGATTCGTCCACCCATTATCTGGCAGCTTTTCTCTGCAATTATGTTGTGTATTTACAATCGTCTGACAATATATTAACTTGCAACATTTGGTGGTTCATCCACAACTCGGTGTGTAGAATGGACAAGTTCTGGGGAACTTGTATGGTGTGTAGCAGTGGGGTAGGATATTATCTATTAAATTGAATCCGCTTGCATCCGTAAAGCTTGTGCTTAAAATTTTAAAATTTCGGATATGATATGGTATATGTGTTTTTGCTTATACATTGTGAAAATTGTTATGTTATTTTGATATATTGAATTTGCTAAATGTGATTTAAGCTATGTAATTTGAATTAATATGCTAATCGGTTGCTTTGGTTGTCTTGTGATGGAACTCACACTGAGTTTTCATAGCTCACCTCCTTATTTTCCTTCTTTTCAGATAACTCACAAGGTTAAGACCCGAACTCGACATTCGGAGGGCTTGACTCGAAATATTGATTTCTGTATAAAAGTATTTTAGATTGATTATTTTATAATTTCGATTATTTGAAACTATAATAATATTATTGTGGCATGTGACTTAGCTTATGGTTTTTACTTAGGCATCCATGACATTCAAATCATTTAAGCTATTAGATTATGAGTTCTATCTAATTATGCATGAAATATGATTTTTACTAAAATTACGTTAATATCACTTTTCCGCTGCTAAATTGTAAATGTGTTTTGTTAAGAAAGTAATTCAGATTTTCAACTAAGTTTTCAATAGTAAGCATCGTTATAATGAAGATGTTAAACTTAATTATTTTTCTTAAAACTCCCGAGTTTTCCTGAAAAAAGACCAAAACTTCCTTCTAAAATAAACAAATGTTTGAAATTAACTGTTTTCCTAAAACTCCGATAAATCTGTCAGGCCATTTTAGGTGGCCGTTGTAATCTTTCAAATTTGAGTCTAACATATAGGCCAGATTAGGGAGATTACATTCCTAATTAATCTTCCAATCATACTTACAATTTCACGCAAAATGCCTTTCTTATACAAGACTTCAGAGAGGCTTAGGAGTCAAACCCATGCAATAACACTAAGAAGATACAGTTGTGCAGTCATGAATGACGTTGACTACGCCTGAATTGTTAGTTATTGTCCAAACGCCACCATGGACCATTTGAAAAAGCCTTTGTATAACCCTTGTTGAGATTCATGAAAAACTATTCATGATGACTAAAAAGAAATCTTTTATTGATGGATGAACCAGATATCAAACTCTGGTATATATACACAAGCTGTCAAGACTAGTTACAACAACCTTAACTACCATAACTACTACTGCTAACTACTAACTGTTTTAACTGTTAACTGCCACAACAGTTTTATTCCTTAACATGCCTCCATTTCCTTAATCTTTGTTGTTTGCTCACGTTTTGCAACTATCTTAAGACACGATCGAAACTTTGTAAAAAGAGGAGCTGACAAAGGCTTAGTAAAGATGTCTGCTACCTACTCTTACGCTGGAACATGTCCAACAGTTAATGTTCCTGCAGCAACTTTCTCCCTAAAGAAAAATAGATCCAACTCGACATGCTTAAACTTGGAATGTAATACTGGATTAGCTGAGACAGCAATAGCTCCAGAATTATCGCACCAGACAGTAGCCTTCCTGTTCAAAGAAACATGTAATTCAGCTAAAAGTGATTCAAGCCAGACTATCTCAGTGACCGTATGAGCAAGCCCTCTATATTTAGCTTCTGCAGTTGATCTGGAAATAATTTGCTGCTTCTTAGACCCCCAGACAATAAGATTGCCTTCAAGAAATACACAAAATCCTTTTGTAGACCGCCTGTCATCCACATCAGACCCCCAATTTGCATCCAAATAGCCAACAAGATCCAAGGTGACAGCTAGAGTGAAATGAAGACCATAATCAACAGTGTTCTGGAGATAGCGTAGGATGCGTTTCAGAGCTTTGAAATATTGATCAAGAGGTTTGTATATAAACTAACAAACCCTATTTACAGCAAAAGTAATGTCAGGTCTTGTGATGACTACATACTGCAGAGCCCCCATAGTACTCCTGTACTCATACTCATTCTCAATTACACTTCCAACATATTGAGATAAAGTAGTTGAAGAAGCCATGGGTGTAGGAGAGCCTTTTGCTTGATCCATGCGAGCCCTCTTTAGAAGCTCAAGGATATATTTGCGTTGGCTCAAAAACAAGCCATTAGTGGTGGGAAGAACTTCAATACCAAGGAAGTAGTTGAGAGAGCCCAAATCCTTCAAAGAGAACTTAGTATCCAAGGTGGCGACAAAGTCATCAATAATACCTTGATGATTTCCAGTGACAATGATGTCATCTACGTAGACAAGTACATACAGGAGCACACCCTCAGTCTTTCGAACAAAAAGAGAGCCATCAGATTTAGTCAAGACAAACCGAGAAGCAAGTAAAGGTTCCCTTAGCTTTGAGAACCAAGCTCGAGGAGCCTGTTTAAGGCCATACAGAGCTTTCTTTAGGTGACATACCAAGGTTTGATCACCAATCTTCTGCTCAAAACCTGGAGGCTGTACCATATAAATCTTTTCTGACAAATCCCCATTGAGGAAGGCATTGTTAATGTCAACTTGCCTTAGTGACCAACCAAACTTCACAGCCAAGAATAAGACTACACAAATTTTAGTAGGTTTTACAATAGGGCTTAATGTAACGCCCTAAAATTTTAGGGTCATTATTTTTGCAAGCTTGGACGTAAATATCATGGTTGTTTGTGGGTCAGGTAATCTGGGCATGTTTTGGGGACTTTAGGAAGCCTGGGTTCAAGTATGGCCTTTGGAAAAATTTTGATTTTTTGCTCTTTTGGAAACCTGGATGTTAGCCTAAAGGGCATATATTAAGTTGTGTTTGTTTTATGACACAAGAGATCTTGTGTTGTGGTGGCTAGTGGCGTGTTGGGCATTTAAGAGGGAGTGGGTTCGAATCCCATGGCATGCAAAAAGGGGGTTTTATTTTATGTCTCTGTTGCGTGAGAGGTAGAGTTTGATTCAAATTCTGCAGAGGTGGTTGGAGAATTGGTCATCAGAATTTGAATGGATTTGAATGAGGGGTTTGGAGTAAAGCAAGGAGAGGGGGTGGAGATTTTCAAGGGATTTGGAGGAGATGAGTGTTGTAGACGAATTGTGCAACTTCTATGTGCAAATTCAACCAGGGGAACCCATTTGGTGCAATTTGGCAATGTGAGAGTGAGTAGGTGCCAATTTTTTTTGGTATTTTCGAGTTTTGTTTTCTTATCTTGGCACATTTTTGACCATTCGGGTCCTCTTTTCTTTCAACATTATTTCTCGTTTGGCTTTTGGTCACTCTGCCGGAAACATTAGACATCAAGTGCCTAATTTTAATAATTTCATTTTGAAGTCTTTTTCTCTCATCTCTTCTTTAATTATTTTCTGCTATAGTCGACCCTCTATTTTACTTCCATCTCTACTTTTTTTCCAAATTTCATTTTTCTTTTCTCTGTTAGGTCGAATTCTCATACTCTCTCCCTCTCAAATCTATTTTTTCTTCTTGTTTCGGGCCGAATCTTCTTGACTGACTATTGCCAAAATATGTTTGTTTATTGGTATTGGTAAGGGGGTGCTACAACCACTTTATTATTTCGTTCTTAGTTAAATTTCTTTTGGCTCTATTAACAAGCTTCGGTTTTCCCTTTTCTTTCTCTTGGAGGCCGAATGTATGGTTGTCTTCTAACAACTTTTGATATGCTAAATCATGTTAGGAGGGGGAAATCGCCCTTGATCAGCAGGGAGGCGCTAGTATCTGTTAGTTCTAGCAAGGTGAGTGGTTGTGGTTTAGTAAATAAAGTTTATGGATTAAGAGTATGCGTTAACCTCGTGTTGTGTTGGTTATAGGTTGTGTGCTCCAGATTATTCGCACTCTTTGTTGTTGCAATCAGGTGTGTATTTGTATGCGGTATTCGATGATCGGCTGAAAAGCCGAAAGTATGTGTTGTTTACACTGCTATGACTGTAGATCGGCAAAATGCCGAAAAGCCGAAAATATGGCGTATGATGCCACACGAGCGTGCGATCGTACGTGTGGTGAACCGAGCCCATGAATATGGGTGCTAGTCTGTAGTGGCCGCCACAAGCGTTCTCGTAGGCTTGGGTCGTAATGGGCCTCGTTGGGCCGAGATGGGCCATGTTGGCCCAATTGGCTCATGGGCCCCACATGGGTAAAATCCACTGTAAATGACAAATAATGGATTGGGCTGCGAAGTTCGTATAGCCGTGACGAAATTTGGGCTGAACGGGCCACACGAGCGTGTGGGCCCACTTGAGCCGAGTAATGGGCCTTGGGCCCAATTATATTGTTTTAGCCATATAGGTTATCTGAGTCGTTCGAGATGACTGTAGACCTTCCGAAGAGTCGTCATCTGTACCGAGACTTCAAAAGTTATTAAATGACCAAAATACCCCTAAGGGGTGAAATTACCGTTTTACCCCTAACCGACGAAATGACCATTATACCCCTAGTGGTAGTTTAATTGATGTGTATATGATATCTATATGACTGGTTGTGAATATGACATACTGTACACACGTAATATTTATGACATGACATTCTGCATTGGGGTTGGGATTCTGATTTGGAGGAAGTACTGTGCTAGTGGCTCTGCCACGTTTTTACTATTCTAGTGGCTTCGCCACGTATTCTGATCTTAGTGGCTGGGCCACGATTACTATTGTTAGCATCTTTACTGCGTTACTATTAGCAGCGATGCTGCGATCTTGGTGTGTTGGCTGGGTGGGTCGACTTAGTCCCCACATGGTGTGTTGGTTGGTACGGGTGGTGTGTTGGCTGGAATAGGTTGAGTTGCATCTTTGTTCTGTTCTATTATTATTTTGGGCTTAGACCCACACTACTATTGTATAGGGCTAAAGCCCAGACTGATCTGTTACTGTATAGGGCTTAGGCCCAGTCTATTTCTGCTTGCACCGATTGTTATTTGACTGATAGGGGATTACACACGGAGTTTTCGCAAACTCGCCATTTCTTTTAACTGTACAGGTAATCCCCAGCCTTAATCGATTTGAAGCTGCGAAGGACCCAGAGGTGGCCACGTGAACATTGATTTTTTGCTTGAGACTTAAGTATTTTTAATCTATATTTGGGTTTGATTATGTAATAAGGCCATTTGAGGTTTAACTTTTATTTGGTTTTAACTTCTTATTTCTACCTGCTAGATTAGGAAAAATGGGTTTTTCAAAATAATCACGCATTTTAAATTTTAAGGTTTACAATTAGAAAAGCTTCCGCAGTTTTTAATTCAGATTAATAAACTTGTAACAAATGATATGACCAATAAGTGGTCAACAAGTTTTGATTTTACAACACCAACATTTTCAATAGCAATTAGTTAAAAGGGATTTACAACTTTAGTCAAGAACTTTCATCGAAAAGACCAGTTTTCAAATCAACACTTCGATGTGACACGTCAGATCCGGTCGTAACGTCTAGGGCGGGTTTGGGGTGTTACACTGAAAGTTTCTTGATAATCAATACCAGCTTCTTGCAGGTACCCCTTGACAACCAGCCTACCTTTGTAGCGAGCAATGGTGCCATCCGAGTGTCTTTTAACTTTGAATATCCATTTGCAGCCTACAGCCCTCCTATTGATAAGCAGGAGAACTAAATCCCAAGTTTCATTCTTTAGCAATGCATCATACTCCTGCTGAGCTGCCAGTTTCCCTTCCTTGTTGGCAAAAGCCTACTCAATCATGACAGGTTCAGGAACTCCTAGCTCGGCTGAAAACAATTTAAGTTTGAAGATCTCATTTTTGGATCTGGTTTGCATAGGATAAGTGTTGACAATAGGAGCTGACAAGTGTTTAACAGGCAAGGGACTGTTGGAAGCCAACCGAGAGGTGAATGAGTCAGTTGACGAAACACCAGTAAGAGATGGAAGAAGAGAAGCTGGCCTACTGACATCTGTATTGACACCAAGTGATCTAGAATGCAGAGAAGTAGGCTGTATAGAAACGATATTTGGAAGAGCAGGAGAAAAAAAACTGGCCTACTGGCATCTGACATTGCTGCCAATTCTGGTTGAGGGGAAGAAACAGTCATAGGTGAGACACCAATATTAGACTGTGGCAAGGAAGAGAAGACAACAGGAACTCGAGCTTATTGATGCTGAAACTGAGAGTGAGCCCGAGAACCATTGCTTGAGCTAGAAGAAGCAGCAAAATGAAAAGAGTATTCATCGAACACTACATGTCTTGAGATAAAAACCTTTCTAATATCATCAATGCATTTGTATCCTTTGTGAGCTGAGCTATAGCTAAGAAATACACAGGGCTTGGAACGATAATCAAGCTTATTATTATTAAAGGGTCGAAGATAGGGATAGCACCTACAACCAAAAACCTTTAGAAACATGTAATTGGGCTGAGTGCGATGCAACACTTCAAAAGGTGATCGTCCTTTGAGAACAGGTGTGGGAAGCCTGTTAATGAAAAAAATAACACTAGTAAAAGCATGAGCCCAAAAATGCAGAGGCATGCTAGATTGAGCCACCAAGGTCATACCAGTATCGAAGATGTGCCTATGTTTTCTCTCGACCAGACCATTTTGCTCAAAAGTGTGGGGATAAGTCAGGCGGTGATGAATTCCAAGCTGAGACAACACCTTTTAAAAAGACCGAAATTCTCCACCCTAATCAGTCTGAAGAGCCTTAATGGAACATCCAAATTGAACAGTAATAAATTTCTGTAAATGGAAAAACTTTTCAAGGGCTTCAGATTTGTGTTTTATGAGATATAGCCATGTGAATCTAGAATACGCATCAACAAAGGAGACATAGTAGTAGGAGCCTTCAGATGCCATAGGGGCCGGTCCCCAAAGATCAGAAACTATGAGCTCAAAGGGAGCCGAATATACAGTAGTAGATGAAGAAAATGGAAGCTTATGAAGTTTTCCAAGCTGACATGCTGAACAAATAGTACTCAACTTACAACTGTTGGAAACAACATTACATATATGAAGAACTATTTTAACAGTTTTATTACAAGGATGGCCCAAACGTTTGTGCCATAACTCAAAATTAGAGCAACTAGAAGCTGGAAGTTCCAAACGAGCAGTATGAACAGTGGCTGGAGTTGAAGAAACAAACTTGTACCCCTGAGTGTCAGAAAGGTCAAACTGATATAAACCATTATGAATGCGGCCCACCAACAGAATGCTCCCTGTCTTGGTATCTTTCACAAAACAACGGAAAGCATGAAACTCAAAGTAAACTTGGTTATCTTTTTCAAATTGAGCAACATACATTAAATTTTTACAAATGTCAGGTACATGTAAAACATTTCTTAGATGAAAGATTCTACTGTCAGTTGTAAATGAGCTGGAGCCAACATGATCCACTGGAACGGACATGCCATTCCCCATAAAAAGCTTGTTGTTACCTGTGTATTGAGTGACCTGTTGCAAACTTTCCAGATCATTGGTTACATGATTGGAAGCACCGGAGTTTGGATAACAAATCTTTACAGTTGTGGAACTTGGAAAAAATTGCCCTTTAACAGAAACCTAATTAGCTTGCAGACCAGAGTCTTGTGCAGAACCTTTCTGAGAACAACAAGGATGACTACAAGAGGACAAAGAAGGATCTTGGAACTGATAAAAATGTGCCTGCATGGACTGGTCAGAAATTCCTTCAAAAGTCTAGTCGAACTAATAATAACACCGTTGGACAGTATGACCAATGCGTCCACAAAGCTGACACTGAGGCTTATTATGCACAAATTTCCTACCTCGACCTCTGCCTCGAGATGATCTTCTATTGCCCCTGTAGGGTGGTTTGGAACCCCTATCAGACTGACCGTGACTACTACCACCAGAATCATGATGCTGAACAACATTGGCTTGGAAAGACATGGTAGAAACTAGATCTTGTTGTCGAGTTTCACAATCAGTGAGCATTTCAGCAAGAAGTTCAAGAGGAACACTCATTGCAGACGCTACAATACGAATTGACTCATACTCCACTGGCAAGCCTGTAAGAATGATACTAATCTGTTCTTGCTCAGAAAGAACACTACCAGCAGCCACAATAGTGTCACATAGATTTTTAATCTTGGCCAGATATTCTTTAATGGTCAGCTGACCTTTTTTCTGAGAATGAAGGGAATGTCTCAAGGTAGAAATCGTCAGAGTAGACTTAGAAGCAAAGCGTTTAACAACAGTACTCCATACATCAAAGCTAGATCGAGCATTAGTGAGATGAACAAGAACATCATCACAAATGGTGGACAAAAGCCAGGAAGCTAACAATTTATCTTGTTGTTTATGAAACAAGAAGTCAGGATTAGGAACAAGATTACCATTGCTATCAATAATCGACTGTAGAGGAACACTAACAGTGCCAAGAACAAAACTATGCAGCCCATAGTCTTCAAGGATCAACAAAACTTGCTGTTTCCATAAAAGAAAATTGTGCTCTCTAAGTTTTACAGTGTCATGCTTAGGAAATTGTTGAATCTTTCTCAAAACACCAGGAGTCAAACCAGGAGAAGAACCGTCTGCTGGAACACTTGAGTTGATGGACTGTCAATTTTCATCATCATCACCAGAAACGACCTCTGTTGCCATGAGAGAACACTAAAAAAAAATTTAAGGCTCAGATACCATGTTGAGATTCATGAAAAACTATTCATGATGACTAAAAATTAATCTTTTATTGATGGATGAACTAGATATCAAACTCTGGTATATATACACAAGTTGTCAAGACTAGTTACAACAACCTTAACTACCATAACTACTACTGCTAACTACTAACTATTTTAACTGTTAACTGCCACAACAGTTTTATTCCTTAACAACCCTCGATAGCATATTAAACTTCAAAAAGTAATAATCATTTTCTAAACCCAAAAGTTGAATCATTTGTGATGGCTTCCAATAGCATAAATCTTATTAACCAGAGCACCGTAACTAATCTTTCTCCCCAACAGTTTAATTTATGTCATTTTCACCATATTTTGCTCCATAAGTGAATAAACTCTCTTCGAGAATTTAATGGTAGGTACACCATCAATCTCTCTTTTAACTACATCTCCTTCTAGTAATTCAATATCTTCATCCTCAATAGGGATATTTGACTCTACATTCATATTCATGGCAGTCATAAGTGTATATTGAAAATAAATTTTCTTCGTCAATGCCATTGGCTCCTCCACGACCATCCATTATCACTTAGTGGTTCATTCTCTCTTGTCCTAACTTATTTTTGTGGCCCTCCCTACAACGGATGTAGGGGCTGGTTCTTTTCCTCGATCACCATCGTCAGAAGAGGGAGAGTATCTTTAAGGGTCGACACACTCTTTTTTTGTAATAACTTTATTTATTAACTTTTTAAATACAACTCAAGTGACACATGTCATCGTACCAATTTGGATAACGCTTATTGCGGCAGTAAGACTTCAATTTGGATAGGAACCTAAACACGATATACAACATTATCAAAAGTTGCAGCTAAAGGCATTGAGGTGAATGGAGGAATAATTTGCAAATAAAGTAAGACCTTTCTATGGGATACATCCATCGATAGAAAACGGGTCCACCAAGTATTGCTTCACGAGGGAGATGAATTAACAAGTGCACCATAATTGTGAAGAAGGAAGGCGGGAAGATCTTCTCCAGATTGCATAAAGTCAATGCGGCTCGATCTTGTAGTGTCTCAAGTTCTTGAACATCCAAAACTTTGCCACAAATGCCTTTCATTATATTGGACAGCTCAATTACACAAGACGTCACCTTTTTCGACATACAACACCGCATAGCAACTGGCAGTAAGTCTTGCATCAAGATGTGATAGTCATGCGATTTTAAGCCATATAGTCTTCGATCTTTAAGACTCACACATCGGGATATATTTGATGCATACGCATCCGGGACCTTTATATCTTTCAACATCATACAGAACACTTCTTTCTCCGTCTTCGACATTGAGAAAATAGCGGTGACAACCGATATTTCATATTCTAAGTGCTTGGGATGAAGCTCACGCCGAATTCCCATGTAGACTAAATCAAGTCGACTCTGAAGATTGTCTTTCGATTTTCCATCGACATTCAAAATAGTCCCAATGATGTTCTCGCAGAAATTTTTCTCAATGTGCATGACATCAAGATTATGTCATAAAATCTGATGCTCCCAATAAGACAACTAAAAAAAATGCTTCTTTTTTTCCACAAGTCCGCCTCATTAGGATCATCCTCTTCATCAGATTCATCATCAGATTCATCCCTTGATCTTCTATTTCTTTGCGTGTTGGGCGGTTGATTCATCTTCCCGTAAATGAAATTCATATCTTTCAACATGAACAATATTTCAGATCTACCGGTCTGCGAAGGTGCTTCTCTGAACTCTTCAGTATCGTCAAACTGAGTACTCTGAAATCTAAATCTATGATTTTTCGGTAACCACCGATGATGCCCCATGTAAGAGAACTTCTTCCCATTATGTAACCATTGCAAACATGTTTGCGCAGAACAGCAAAGACAAGCATAACGTCCCTTGGTACTCCAACCAGACAGATTGGCATAGGCCGAGAAGTTATTAATAGTCCACATCAATGCTACACGTAAATTGAAGTTCTCCTTTCTCAATACATCGTATGTCTCAACACCAGCCCACAATTGTTTTAACACATCAATAAGTGGCTGTAAATATATGTCAATATCATTTCTAGGCCCTTTCTCTCCAGGGATAATCATATATAAGATGAAGGATGATTGTTTCATGCAAACCCATGGAGGCAAATTGTAAGGAACAAGCACCACAGGCCAAGTACTGTACGCAGTGCTCATGATTTTGAACGGGTTAAATCCATCAGATGCTAGCCCAAACCTCACACTCCGAGGATCGATTGCAAAGCTTGGAAATTTGGAGTCAAATGATTTCCAAGCTAAAGAATCTGCAGGATGCCTTAACAATCCATCATCGGTTCGTCCATCATGGTGCCACGTCATTGACTCAGCTGTCTTCGACGACATGAAAAGCCTTTGAAGCCTTGGTACTAGCGAAAAATACCGCAAAACCTTAATTGGTGTCTTCCTTGACTGTGCATCGTTTTCATCCTCGTTACCATCCTCTGTATTTCTATTCGTCCAACGGGATTGACCGCATACATGACAGCACTGTTGGTTTCGCCGGTCGCCCCAATACAACATGCAGTCATTTGGGCAACTATGAATTTTGTTGTATCCAAGGCCCAAATCTTTGATCAGTTTCTTCATGTCTTTGGAAGATTGAGGGATTTTCGCAAACGAGAACATTTCTATCAAAAACTCTAACAGCATTGTCAAAGAGTTTCCTGTCCACCCTCTCAAGCATTTCAAGTGAAAAAGACGAATCTGAAAAGACAAGCTTTGGAAAATTTTGATCCTCATACGCTTCTTCATTCATTTCACCAAGTAACGATAGAACCTCGCCGCTTCTTCATTTGGTCATTCATCGTGTACACTTTTTCCCCATTCGGTGAAAGTATTTCCACCAAAATTATAATCATCTGGTTGCACCCAAGTCGTGGAAATGACCCAAACCATCATCACAAGATATTAAAAGCATCCCGCAACATGCCTTCCATGTTATCATCTCTAACATTCTGATTGTAAGCACTATGAGGATAACCCAGATTCATCGATGAAGATGCTCCATTAGATGTACACTCTCCATGAAAAATCTATTTTTGTACCCACGGACAAAGCCATCAACAACTAGATGTTCGTAGACAACTTCACGATAATGCCAGTTGATATTGCAACATTTCTTACACGGGCAAAGAATCATATTCTCTTGGCTTGCATTTTGAAATACGAAATTCAAAAAATTTTCTACTCCATTTCGATAGTCATTGCTTACCGTTGACAAATTCATCCAAGTCCTATCCATATCGTAGTTGTTGAAGTCTAAAGTCCCATCAAGTCCTTAAACTTATGTAAGTTATGAAATTTGATCTTAAAATTATGTAATTTATGTATTTTGTAAGTTATGAAATTTGATGAAAGTTTTGAAATTTGATCTTTAAACTAAATTTGATGATGTAACTAAATATATTGCTTGAGTACCAGCTTGAAACAATATAACGAATAAAGAATTTTTCCAAAATCATCATGCTATAAACAAATGTATAATAAACAATATAATAAACAATCTTTTTCTTTTTGGACAAAGAATATAATAAACAAGATATATACCAACCAAGCGGGATAGTAAATGCGAGAATTTGGATGATCAATTTGGATGGACATTTTTAAGATTCATCATACGTGGCATTGTTACACACCGGGAGGATCCGTTATATCTTACAATGAGATATAAGGCAACCCGTTAGGTTTCCACCTATATACTTTGAATCTTTTTTTTTTGACAAAGAAAGATAACAAACAACATATATACCAACCAAGCAGGATAGTAAATGAAGAATTTGGACAATCAATTTGGATGGACATTTTTAAGATTCATCATACGTGGCATTGTTACACCTGGGGAGGATCCGTTATATCTTACAATGAGACATAATGCAACCCGTTAGGTTTCCAGCCTTATATATTTTGAATCTTTTTTTTTGGACAGTAGTATAACAAACAGCATATATACCAACCAAGCAGGATAATAAACAGCAATTTCGACAGCAATTTGGACAAATTCATTATGATATAACTGTTACTGATCTGAATTTTGAATTAAAACGTACCTTAATAATTTCAAGAAGATGGTATACCCAACTCTCACCAAGAAACAGGGGCTGCAGTCAGAAATACAAAAGATTAATAATATTGACTAACAATTGGATATCTAATGTTTTTCTATCAATGGAATATAAATCAGCAAAATGAATATAAATAAGAATAATAATGATTTTATACCTGTTAAGTTATTACCAACAAATCCAATCCAACAGTTGCAAGAGCAGTAGGAAGCAGTAACTGAAATACAAATAACATATGAATTAACAAATGCTATTGATTAATTACAAAATGCTATTTACTAAAAACTAATACTCACATTCTTTGACTTAAAGAAAAATAGTCAATTCAGTAGTCGAACTAAGTCCTCTTCAATTCTACTCACTTTCAAAGTACGGATACCTTTCTCAATACAAATCTGTAACAAATACATATGAAATTTATTAAAACAAAAAGTCTATTCACATACTTTATTAAACACTAATATGAAATTTTATACAAATATATATTTGTATGTAATATTATATTTTCTTTTACAGTTATACATCTCGTAATTCATATAAGTATTTTACAGTGTGATAGAATATCTTACAGCAACATCCATGATCCTTCTTCTGCACCACATTTGACAATTATAAAAAATTCTTCAAGTAATGCACTAAGTGCCACAAAACCTGAAGTTAAGACGAGTAATTACTTGGATTACATAGATTACACTTGAGCATGGTATCTGGATCCTAAGCCCAACTTGCAAAGATTTTGGCAAACTCACCTCGTCGCTTTTTTATGCTAGAGAGCTTCCTCAATTTCAACCAATTTTCTTCACTTTGATTAATAGGCGAAAAACCAGAAGACATACATCAAGAGAGATAATATGTTTATCCAAAATATCAAACATTCTACGTGTTTAGTATAATGATGTCTCAAACAATTAGAAAAGCATTAAAAAGAAACACCACCCTCAAACATTGCAAGATTCAGTGCAGGGATTTGAGTACCTTCAATAATGCAGTAATTGAGGAATTGCTTTGTTATTTTCTACAATATCACGTCTATATCTGTTCCAACAAGTCAGCCAACCCATCAAAACACCATGTCCTGCCTAGAATCCACAAAAACAACGATGGTTAAGGTCCTTTGAATGCAGTGAATGCTTTTATATAACCGTCGAAATTTCATAAATATGTTTATTTTGTTCCTTTGCTTTTCTGTTTATTTTATCATTAGTTTTTATTTTTTTATATCATATTTGTATTGTGTTTGGTTTTACCATTTAAAAACACCCTTTGTTTTAGCCATCGCCCAAGAACCAGACAGTTCTCATTTCCTGGCTAGCAAGTTTGGGGTGTTACTCAAAACTCACACCAAATGCATATTCCACACATTTATGAGATATAACAGTTTACATATATACACAAAATTTAAAAGAAATTTAATACTATGTATAAGATATGCATAAATCCAAATCGAAAAGCCTATAACAATGTTCCAGTCCAAGGTCAGTTTCACAATTGTATGGCCATGGGTGATGAAACAATGGTGCGATAAGGTCTGTCACCATTGATAATTATGAATAAGTTACAAGTGTTCGATAAATTCCTCCAATCAGCTTTTAGCTTATGAACCACAATTTAAGCATAAGGCAACCACAAAGTAGCTTATTAACAAATTAAAAGCTAAAAAATTAAATATAAATTGAAATAATAGTTTTTCCTTAAATCTTTTTGCAATATTTTTAAATCGGAAAAGAAATTAAAAGAAAGAGGAAAAAGAACCTGGAGTTCAAAAGAGGGCTTGGTTTTCAAGTACAAACAATCCCAAAGAGCACTCTATTTTCCGTAGCAGTTATCCAAAACTCCTTCTCTGTAATACTGTTGCAATTGATGAACCGGAGCTGCCCAAAGAATTATCGAATCAATTCATATAAAAAAATTGAAATTGGTAAAAAAATAAAGGAAAATAGAGAGAGGAGGAATACAATAGCTACGAACCCAAACAAAAATGGTTTGTACCCTGTTTACTTACCTCAAAATTACCATTAATTTTGAACGAGAAAGAGTTTGAAATACCAAACAAAAATGGTTAAAGTAAAATACCTCTACGAACCCAAGTTTCAATACATGCGGGTGGGGAGAAGATGAGGACGCTGATCAAGAGGTAAACAATTTTATTTTGCAATGGCGGAGAGAAGAGTCGGTTGATTTCGGAAGGTGGGAAATTAGGGAAAAAATTGCGAACAAACTTGGGGAAATTGGGGAAAAAGTTGGGAACTTGGTGAAAATAATCGGGCAAATCAACATGGTTAAACGATTCGTTTAAGTTGGACATTTTGCGGCGCTTTAACATAAAACGCCACTAACAATATGGCTAAAGCTAAAAACGGTGTCGTTTACATACATCGAAAAACATAATTGCGCGCTTTTTAGTAAAAATGCCAAGAAAATAAAATATAAAAATGGCGTCGTTTCAAGGTTCACCTTATTTGCGGCGTTTTATTTAAAAGCGCCACTAAAACAAAGCTTAAAACGGCATCGCTTTTGCACAAACCGGAACATATTTGCGGCATTTGACTTTAAAACGCCACTAAAAGCACAGGGTACAAACGTCATCGTTTTGCCTTAAAACATATTTGCGGCGTTTATACACCAAAACGCCACTAATACGAACGTGAAAATGGCAAAGTTTTTTCTTAAACTGAAACATAATTGCAGCGTTTCTCATAAAAACGCCACTAAACCTAACCCTTATTGCGGCGTTTTCACAAAAAAAATGCCGCTATTGTTGTGTTTTTCGCAAAGTTCGAGCAGAAAAGGCCGCTATTGTTAAATTTTAAAATATGAAATAAAAAGGTTTAAAAAACTATAATGACAATTTTTATATATTAAATTTCATAATATCTCTTTTACGATTATATAATAAATTATTTAATATATAAATTAAAAAAATTAACCCCAAACCCCAATACATAACCTTAAATCCAAACTCTAAACCCTAAACTCTAACACATAACCTCAAACCCCAAATTATATAATGATAATTTTAATATTAAAATTCATATTACCTATTTTACAATTATATAGTAAATTATTTAATATATAAATTAAGGATAAAAATTTGAACCTATTTTAAATAAATAAACATTGGGGTGATGGATACATATACCATTCGGGGTTATGGAAAGACAGTTTCACAATAAAAGGAAGGATCAGTGAACGATGGTTGGATCCAACAGCTTCGGGATTGTGGGATTCTAGGGATTTTGGGGATTTGAATTAGGGGAAACCGATTTGAGAGATTTTGGTTTCGGGATTTTGGGAAATTTTTAATTGGGAAATTCTTGGGGACTTAGGAAATTTAGGGTTTGAGGAAATAATAATAGGGGTTATGGGATACTGAAATTATTATTTTAGTAGCGCAGAAACGACGTTGTTTTGTGTATGCAATTTCTAAATAACAAATTATAAAACAATAAACCATAAACCATAAATTATAAATCACAACCCCTAGACACTAACCCCTATCCCCTATCCCCTAAACCCTAAGCCACAAAACGTAAACCATAAACCCTTAACCCTTAAGCCCTAAACCACTAACCCTTGACCCTTAACCCCTAACCCCTAACACTTAAACCTTAATATCGTTAAACGCACCAAGATCTTAAACCCTAAACCTCAAATAACAAACTTCAAAACACTAAACATATAACCCAAAATAACAAACCCCAAACCACAAAATTAACATAGTGAACATTAAACCCTAAATCAATTTTAACAGCTTTGTAATTTAAATGAAAACTCTTAAATAGTTTAGTTAGCAATTTGTAACTTTTCATAATTAAGTAACTAAAATGAAGCTTTCTCATTGCTTATAAGTGAATGTATCAAAATAAAATATAATTCAAAACAAGAATAAAAAAAAATATGAAAATTAAATCGGATCAAATCGAAACGAGTCCCTACACAAAAATGGCAGCTCAACTTTTAGCGGCGTTTTTACAAAAGCGCCGCTATTGCTCAGATCTTTAGTGGCGTTTTTACAAAAGCGCCGCTATTGCTCAGATTTTTAGCGGCGTTTTTACAAAAGCGCCGCTAATGCTCAGATCTTTAGCGGCGTTTTTACAAAAGCACCGCTATTGTTCAGATATTTAGCGGCGTTTTTACAAAAGCGTCGCTAATGCTCAGATCTTTAGCGGCGTTTTTATATATGCGCCGCTATTGCTCAGATTTTTAGCAAAAACGCCGCTAATGCTCAGATCTTTAGCGGCGTTTGGGTAAAAAACGCCGCTATTTCTCCTTTTTAGCTGCGTTTTGGAAATAAACACCGCTATTGCTCAACCTTTTGCGGCGTTTTCTTTCAAACCCGGCTAATGTATAATATTTGTGGCGTTTTTCTTTAAAACGCCACTAAAAACGCCGCTAAAAGTCTATTTTGGTGTAGTGTGTTCTAGTGCATATTTGTTGACTTATTCCCTCTTTAATATTTAACATATGCTTCTTATGATCATCTATGAGCCCTTAATTAAGTTCATCATTATCTGAATTTGAATCTGTACTATTAAGATCATCAAGATCTCCTTCTTCCATATACTCTACGAAGTATGAATCATCTCAATTTCACATATAATTGAAGTTATGAAATATGCAGTATGCTAGTATGACCCAACCTTGTTTTTAATGATATATTAAGGTGATGTTATTAATATGAGAAATATTTTTTTAGAACAACAAATGTCTTCTCAACTACATTTCGAAGCTTTGAATGTTTCAAATTAAAGAGTTCACGAGTTATCGATGATGCTTGTGTCTGACACCGTTCTTCAAATGCTATCATACCCCATTATATGGTGCAAGAAAACCTTTTTCTATTTGCATAATTAGCATTGACCTAATGGTATTTGAGTTCATAGTCCAAATGAGCTATGGCTTTAATTATAAAAACTTATATAAACTTAATTTGGAGAAAGACTCGTGGTAGGTTATCTCCCGTAAATTAAGTAAAAAATAATATAAAATTTATAATATATAACTTTATAAAAAAAGGATAAATTGTCCAAAACTTTTATAACACTTCTTATATATCATATAATTTTTTTAAAAAAAATATGAATAAGTATATTATTTTTATAATGTAAAGCATCGGCATATAAATAAGTTATGTCCATACTCGGTCATAATTTTTTATAAATAAATATATTATAACACTTTTATAACATGTAAGTTATTTTTCATAATAAATATTTTGACTATGACTTTAGAAATATTTTAGGATTTAAATATTTTTTTATTATAACCTTATAAAATACACAATTTATTTTTATAATATATATTTTTGGGGATTTATAATATAATAATTTTTTACCATAATCATCCCAAACGCTCATACATGTTCATGCTTATAATATAATTTTTATAACTTATATCAAAATAATTTTTTAAAATTGGATATGGGTGTAATTACATGCATAATTACTCTAATTCTCACATTCCCCTAAGAATTAGAAAATGTAATTGGTGCTCCAATTACACCCAATTCAACAAGACCCATTAATTATAACGGTTAGCTAAACATGGTACTTTATTTAATTACAAGCAGTTACACCCAAATTCAATGATTAAGTGGCTTTTCAAACACTAATAAAAAATATTAAAAGCATCAATTCTAAGAAGTTTAAATGATACTTTGTTTTTAACAACAGTAGACATGGGTGTAGTTAGACCTGCTCATGGGTCAGGTTACTTGTCCAAACTTAAAAGCCTACCCGAAATGTGGGAGGGTTTGAACAAAAATATTAGGCTCGTTTAAAATATGAGCTAGGCTTGGGTTTGAACTTTCAAGGCTCGGGCTTAGCTTGATCTATTTTTAAGTTAGTAATGTTTTATATTATGTTATTTTTATATATTATGTAATTTATAACACATAAAAATTAAATTTATTATATACTACTATAATGTAAACATTAAAAAAATGTTAAGATGATTATATATAAAAAATTAATAAATAATTTAATAAATTAATAAATATTAAATTAAAATAATATAAATATATATCTTTAAAAATTTTAAAATTTTTTAAAACAATATGAGTGAGCCTTAAAACGGGTTCAGATTAACCATTTATAAATATGAACGAGTTTGAATAAAATTCTAGACCTATATTTTAAACCGTGTCGAATTTAGATAAATATAAAAAATATTAATACATATATAAACTCAATCTAAACCCGACTTGATTTAGCTCATGAACACCTCTAAATACAGTGGCGAATTTGGGGGAGGGGCTGGCAGTGGCCCCGGCCCCCCTAAAATTATTAAAAAAAATATTTATTCTTTAGTCCCTTAACATTTTAAAACTTTGCCCCCCCTTAAATTGTTGTTTGGTCCCCCTTTCCAACTTTGAACATTAAATTTTTATTTTATTTTTTTATTTTTTATCCATATAATATATTTTAACTTTTTAACTTTAAATATTTATATAATATATTATTGTAATCAACATTAATATAACATTAAATGTAATATTGATATATTTCCAACTTTCTTTTTTTAGATGATAGTTTTTAATATAATATTAAATATGAATTTAGGTTAAAATTCAATTTGTTAACTAGTGAAAAAAAAGTCTCTTTTCCTATTGCTATTAACAACTATTGTCATCAACGTTTGTCCTTCAAACGCGGTTTCGAGTTCATCTTCTAAGATTTTTCTTTTCATCTTTTTACAAATTTACAAATTTACAATTGTTTTTATTGTGTTTTAAAGTTTATAGTTTAATTTTATTTTATAGTTATTAATTTTGTTTTTATTGTGTTTTAAAGTTTAAAGTTTAATTTTATTTTATAGTTATTAATTTTATTTTATCTTTTAAGATATTGTAGTTATGAAGTCGAAAACAATTGATTCGTTTTTTTAAAAGAAAAGTACAGAGACTACACAATCACCTTCAGAAGCGTCACAAATTGAGGTACCACCTTCATCGTTTGTTCCTTTAAACTCTGATGCTCGTCCTTCTAAAATTCCTAGAGTTGAAGATGAGGCACTTGATTTGTCTAACTTAGAACGTGAACTCGGGTTACGTAAGCAAATATATGAGTATCCGGTTAATATGCGTGATGAGATTCAAGAGCTTATATTAAGGTCGACCATATCAACCTATTCTTTCGTAATATCCTCGCTTCCAATTCAAAAAAGCATCCTCGTTATTTTCAACCATCATGGTTTAAACAATTTTCCCCGGTTAGAATATTCACCTTCTAAAGATGCAGATTTTGTTTGCCTTGTTTTCTTTTTTTTAATAGCAATCCAACTAGTCGTTTTGGATCAACCGCATTTACTCATAATGGCTTTAGTAAATGGAAAAAGGTACACGATGGATGCAATTGTGCTTTTTAACACATATGGGAAAAGATCCGAATTCATCGCATAACAATGCACAACGAGCTTATGTAGATTTAATGAATCAAGCTCAACATATTGAAGTATCACTTGATAGACAAACTACACAACAAATTTCACTAATCGCTCACGCCTCAAAACTAGTATAGATATTGTTCGATGGTTGTCATTTCAAGGTTGTGCTTTTAGAGGTCATGATGAAAGCTCGGGATCAAAATATCGTGGGAACTTTCTTGAATTGTTATCACTATTAGCATCGTATGATGAGAAAGTTGAAGATGTTTTGAAAAGTGCTCCACAAAATGCTAGTTATACTTCTTCAACAATACAAAAAGAGATATTACAAATTTATGCCAAAGAGAGTTCGTAATGTAATTCGTGAAGAAATTGGTGACAGAAAGTTCAAAGATTATTGTGGATGAAGCAAGAGACGAGTCGAAAAAAGAGCAAATGGCAATTATTTTGAGATTTGTTGATAAACAAGGATAGGTAAAAGAATGATTTTTTGATATAGTCCATGTTAAAGATACTGCATCATTGACTTTGAAGAATGTGATTTTTAATGTTCTCTCGCAATATAGTTTTGACATACAAAATATCCGAGGTCAAGGCTATGATGAAGCAAGCAATATGCGTGGGAAATTTAACGGCTTGCAAGCTTTGATTTTGAATGATTGTCGATATGCTTATTATGTTCATCGCTTTGCTCATCGCCTTCGCTTAGCATTGGTTGCAAAGAACTAGAGAAGTGGTTGAAGTGCATCAATTCTTTAAAGACTTGTCCGATATTGTTAATATTGCTTCGGCTTCTTCCAAACGACACGATGAATTACAAAAAGCCCAAGCAAATTGAAATATCTCGCTTGGTATCCATCAATGAGTTAGCAATCGAACAAGAATGAATCAAATTGGCACTTTACAACGCCCCGGTGAGACTCGATGGAGTTCCCATTTAAATTCGCTTACTAGTTTATCAAGATGTACAATGCTACTAGCACCATTCTTGAAAATCTAAAAAATACCGCTTCTAACTATTCTCAGCGAGGAGATGCTCATAACGCATATAATAGATTGAGATCTTTTGAGTTTATTTTTATTTTGCATATGATGAAGGAAGTTTTAGGGATTACCGATAACCTTTGTCAAGCTCTCTGCAACGCTGCTCTCAAGATATATTAAATGCCATGAGTTTAGTTTTGACAACGAAAGATTTAATTCAAAAGTTGAGAGATGATGGATGGAATGAATTGTTGAAAAATGTGATATCTTTTTGTGAAACTTGGGAGTTGGATTTTCCAGATATGAATGCTCAATACATTGTGGGTCGTAGTCGCAACAAGAAGGAAGATGTTACGATGGAGCATCATTATCGAGTGGATATTTTTTGCTACAATAGATACTCAGTTGCAAGAATTGAAGAGCAGATTTAACGAAAATGTTGTCGAGCTTCTCACTCTCACTACAGCTTTAGATCCCAAGGAGTTTTTCAAGTTATTTGATATTGATAAAATTTGCATTCTTGTAAACAAGTTCTATCCAGAAGATTTTTCTCAACAAGAGAAATAACGCCTCCCATATGAGTTGAAGCATTATGAACTTGATGTATGTAAGCATCCCGATTTGAGAAATATCAACACTTTCTCGAACTTTGCGTAAGCTTAGTTGAAAGTGGAAAGTCACTCATGTACCCCACTGGTTGACGGATTGATTCGTCTTATATTGACTCTTTCGGCCAAACAAAGATCATCGAACGTGCTTTTTCTGCTATGAAGATTGTGAAGACTCGACTACGTAGCAAGATGGAAGATGATTTTTTAAGAAGTTCTTTGGTTATGTACATTGAGAAAGAAATTGCAGAAAAATTTAATATAAACGAAATAATTGATGATTTTAGTGAGGTCAAGGATCGAAGAGTGCAATTCAAATAAATTTTAAGATTTCTTTCTAGTTTATTTTTATTTATTGAATTATTTTTATTTAATTAATTTTTATTTTTAAATTTATTATTTTTTATCATTTCGGCTCTCCTCTTGAAATTTCCTGGCTTCGCCCCTGTCTAAATATGATAGAGATGAAAAGGAAATTCCTACAGTATACTAAAAAAAAAAAAACAACGAAAAGATGATGTTTCAGTTGAGTATATAAATTATTTATATAAAAAAAACATTATCACATGAAAGATTCTAATTAGGTTTTACAATGTGGTAATCCTCCAGGGAATATTGACACATGTCCTGATGTTGTCACAAAATTTGACGGAACGTCGGGTAGCACTAACATGCTTTTCGCCTCCCAATCTCATTTGTCCCTCCTCCTTATTCCCACCTCCAAAGCCTTTCTTTTGGATTTACTCGAAATTACGTGATAATAATATTAATATTAATTAAAATTAAAATTGAATCGATTTTTTAATTTAAATATTATAGATAAACAAGATAATATTAAAAGAAAGTACCTTTATTTAAATGTTCCATTTAGTTTAATTCTAAATTTAATTAAAGTTTAGTTAATTATTGAAAATTATTTAAAAAAATAGTTCTATAAATGATTAATTTATGTGTCTTAGAGGTGTTTATGGGTCGGGCCTAATAAAATATTTAGGCCCGTTTCTTAGGCTTGGTCTAACCTAAAAAATAGGTTTAAAATTTTATCTAAATCTGGCCCAAATAAAAATACTAAAATTCGGTCCAACTCGACCCGCTAATATTTTTTAATACTTTTTAAATATATATAATACATCAAAAATATTAAAATAATTAAAATAAATATTTTTCAACAAATTAAAAATAAATTTTTAAAAATATGTATATTTAAATAACACTAAGATAGATGCAACTTAACAAGCAAATGTCTCTAAAATAATAACAAAATTAACAATAAAACAAGTGTTATACAATATCCAAACAATAATAACAAAATAGTAGTTACATAATAATGAAATGGTAATAAAATAGGGAGAAAATAATAAGAAAATAATATTAAAATAACAAAAAATAATAAATTTTTTGTCCGAACTTATATTTTTGTCTAAACTCTCCCATTTTTTGGGCGGACCGGGTGGCCGGGTCCATGAGCATGTTTATGTCTAACTTAATAAAAATATTGTTATAAATATATTTTTAACTGAATTATATTTGGTGATTGTAGAGATGTATTAACAGTTGAGGGTATTTGAGTCATTATGTTACTGATATTGTAAGAAAAAAAATCAGGTAATAGTTAATCAGCATAGTAATAAATAATGGGGGTCCTTCGGGGTGACTCTTAAACTTTACTCTTTGCAGTTGCAGTGCACACACTTTTGTTGTTAGTGAGAGAAGTTTCACGGTTTCCCTGTGTTTAGGATCAGAACAAGCCAAGCCTCCAACCCCAAATGAGCAAATGAAATATCATTGCAGGAGGAGACCACAGGAGAGAAAAATGTCAGTCCCAACCAGCGTGTCACCACCATTGCTTGTTAGTGTAGCTGTGATGACGGTGATGTTTTCAGGGCTGGTTTCAGTGGCTGAATCTGCAATAGGGGTGAACTGGGGGACAATTTCATTCCACAAGCTGAAGCCATCCACGGTGGTGGATCTGTTGAAGGACAACAAGATTCAAAAAGTGAAGCTTTTTGAAGCTGACCCATTGGCGCTAAGAGCTTTGATGGGGAGTGGGATTCAGGTCATGGTTGGGATACCCAATGAGATGTTGGCTGCTCTCAGCTCTTCCCCTGCTGCTGCTGATTTGTGGGTTCGCCAAAATGTTTCTGCTTATGTTGGCAAAGGTGGTGCTGATATCAGGTAATTAAACAAGTTCACTTCCCCCCCCCCCCCCTTTATTTGGCCTTTGATTTTGTTTTTGCTTTGGTAGATTCACCTTCACCTGAACTACATTCAAAGAATATATGAATAAGGATCTCTTAGGTGAATCCATATATGTTATGATTTGTTTCTTTTCCAAACTTTTCTGGCCACTACACTGTTAGGCTTACAAAAAATTGTAGAATGATTTTAGTACCCCATAGACAAGATCACTCTGAGTTAGAAGTGATATGAGAAAAAAAAATACTTACTATGTTTAAAGTTTTTAAGGGATCTACCAAAAAATAGGGGGAGAGGGGGGTTTTTTGTGGGAATAATCTGATATGTAAGTAGCATATGTCATCATTTAGAGTGTGCTTGGTTATAGTGCTGGAAACTGATTGTTTAAATTCAGGTCATATATGCTTAAAAGGTTCCTGGTATTAATTTGTTGATCTTAGCAGCAGTTAATTATATTAGCACTCTCTAGTAGCTGCCTCGTTCGGATTTGTGTTTGACCAATCAGCTTCCCCAGTATGGATTTCTTATAGGCTTATGCAGCGGCACACTACCGTACAACCTCAACGGTTTTACTATTCCCCATAGAAAGCTGCTTGAACAACACTTCTTACTTTTAACCTACACAACATCATTGATTTGATGGTATAAAAAAATTTATCTCCTTGACAAGTTATTTCATTAATGCCATTCTGATATTTGGATTACAATGTCTTTTTTGTTACTGTGTTCACTGTCTAAGTGGTTGTCGATTTAGTCTCAAAACAACGTGTCTAGGGAAAACTGGTCTCCATAGATTAAAGTTTTCCTCTGCTTAAGTAGTGCAGATGGTCAAGAAGTTTAAATCCATTATCTTCATAGGCATTTGTATGGGAAAGTTGGGTGAGCTGGTCTTTGGACGAGTTGAATGAACACCTATTACCCAACACGTAGTAATTCCTGAACTATATCTTTTTCACCAAGGGACTGTAAAAAAGAGAAACAGGTAGGATTTTGATGCATCTATTGCTATGAAATTAACCTAATGTTTATGAAAGCATGGTAGGAAATTGAAGTCGTTCGTTTCTGTAAATATCTTATGCGCTAGTGCAAGTCACATTTCCTGAAGTTAATTAATTCTGGCTGTACTGACAGGTTTATTGCTGTCGGAAATGAACCTTTCCTTACAAGTTACAACGGTCAATTTCAGTCCTATGTAATCCCTGCTATGGCGAATTTGCAGCAGTCTCTGGTCAGAGCAAATCTTGCTGGATACATAAAGTTGGTAGTTCCTTGTAATGCTGATGCCTACGAAGGCAATGTTCCTTCTCAAGGGGCATTTCGACCGGAACTGACTCAAATTATGACTCAACTTGTTTCTTTCCTAAACTCAAATGGTTCTCCATTTGTTGTTAATATATACCCATTTCTAAGCCTCTATGGGAACTCGGAATTTCCACAAGACTATGCATTCTTTGAGGGTACTACACATCCTGTTATAGATGGTGCAAACACTTACACCAATGCATTTGATGGAAATTATGACACATTAATTGCGGCCCTCAGTAAAATGGGATACGGGCAGATGCCCATAGTTATTGGGGAAGTGGGCTGGCCTACAGATGGTGCGGTTGGTGCTAATCTCACTGCTGCTCAGGTTTTCAACCAAGGCCTCATTAAGCATGTATTAAGCAACAAAGGAACCCCTCTAAGGCCGGCTGTTCCACCCATGGATGTTTATCTTTTCAGTTTACTTGATGAAGGGGCAAAGAGCACCCTTCCAGGGAACTTTGAAAGGCACTGGGGGATTTTCTCCTTTGATGGCCAGGCTAAATACGCACTAGACCTTGGTTTGGGAAACAAGAAACTAAAAAACGCCAAGAATGTTCAGTATCTCCCGGCTAGATGGTGTATTGCCAACCCGAATAGGGATCTCTCTGAAGTGGCAAATCACATGAAGCTTGCTTGTAATGTCGCGGATTGCACAACGCTCAACTACGGGGGATCATGTAATGCGATTGGAGCAAAAGGAAATGTGTCATATGCATTCAACAGTTACTATCAGCTGCAAATGCAGAATGAAAAAAGTTGTAATTTTGATGGACTTGGTATGGTCACTTTTCTGGACCCTTCTGTTGGTGATTGCAGGTTTCTTGTTGGTGTGACTGATACCAGTGCAAGTTTTAGACCATATCAAAGGTGGTTTGTCGGCTGTATTTTGATGTTATGGCAAGTCTGGGCCTTTAGGGTGTGAGAGAAAAGCAGTTTCTAGGTGGGTTTTTCACGGTCCCCTCGTATGAAGCTGATAGTATCGACATAGAGTTATTTACATATATATATATATATATTCAAATGATTGCAGATTTATGTAGTATACTATTTTTATGTATAAAAAAAAATCGACTCATGGGTTTAGTTTAGATAATATAATATTTATGTAGGATAGGAGTAGTATGTGGATGCCATGACTATCCATGTTTCATAACTCATTGTCAAAACACCCAACCAAATAAATCCTTTTTTGGCTTATCCCTTGGATTGTATCTTAATTAGTGAAAACCTAAGGTGTAAATTCTTATTCTTGGAGAATCACATTGTTAACCTAACATTAAATTAATTATTTTCATAACACTCCACTCAATAATTAACATTTACTATATATACAGGTTGAGGAATTGCTCAAGTTATAATCTTAAAAAAGGAAAGGATGATGATTGTGTTTGTATTCCTATCATTTAAGTGTCAGATGAGGGTTTTAACCATTGTTATAACTAAATTAAAATTACATTAAATAACAATCAAATAAAATTTTTTTAAAAATGATGAAAAATTAATTAAGTTTTTTTTTTCAAAAATACTTAATTACCTTTATTGAGCCCTAATACCTAAATTGCCCTTGCTAATTTTTAATAATATTTAAATTATCTTCTTTTATAAGGGGTTATCCAGGGATTGAATGTAGTATCATATTAACTAAAGATTTTCTATCAAGTTTGTTACCACTTTACTTGTGGTTCAGTCAACACCTTTAATAACTTTGCAACATGTTTGGATTGATAAAGGCAGAGGAAAGCGAAGAAGGAGAATGATTTCTCTTCCTTTTCTTTGGCGTTTTATTAAGTGAGGGAAAGGAGTAAATTTGAGTTATATGTGGATTTTAAAAAATATTTAGGGTTTTAGGTTTTTTTTTTTTGGATATTTAGAGAAATAGATTGATTTTGGAAAGAGAGACAAGGGTGCGTTTTTATGCTAACTCAGCTGAAAACGCATCCTGCTAGACGCGTTTTTTTGTTTCTCTCCAAAATTGATTTATTTCCCTAAATATCAGAAATATCAACCTAAGACCTTAATTATTTTCTAAAAATGACATATACCTCAAATTTACCAAAGGGAAAAGTAGAGGGAGTTGATAATCTCTCACTTCTTTTTTTCCCTTACTTTTTAGTACCCAATTTGAGGGAAAATGAGAGGAAAAGAAATTTCAAAATTTTGTAATATTTAAAAGATTATTTTTTGTTCAAATATTTTAAATTTTTATTTTTTATATTCTTCATGTTCATTTTATAGCCTATGTTTGGGGTTCATAACCATCCCTCCCAATAATGTTGGTTTTCAAGATTCGAGCCTATGTTTTTTCTTAGAAGTATAATATGTATTATCATTGTACCTAACTAAACTTGTCCACGGGCCTGGTAAGCTACCCAGCCTGTCAAGCTAGACTTGAATAATGATTTTTTGCACCTCAAGTTGGGCTGACCCGAATTCAATTTAAATAATAAAAAATATTTTTAAAGTTTTAATTTAATTATAAAAATTTATAAAATATCAACTAAAAATATATTTTAATATTTTTTGAATAGTAAAATAAGCTTTAATGAACTTGGTGTAATGGGCCATTTTTGCCCGGCCCACCAGAAAATTAAAACAATAAACCAAAAAGAAACAACAAAATAATACAATCCAAAATTAACCCTAGCCCAAAACAAACAGGCCCAAAATACTAACAGCCCGTGGCCCAACAAAAACATTTCAGAAAACATTAGGGTTTTGAAACCCTAGCGCTGTAGCCTCCTCGAGCGCTGTGCTCGTGCCTCTTCCCGAAACGTCTCGTCCCGAGGCCCCTGACGCGCCCTTTGCTCGTTGCACGAAAATGGCAAAATTGCCTTTCCTCCTCCTCGTTGACCCTTCGAAGATACCTGCAAAAGAACAAGACGACAGAGCAAAGAAAAACAGGAAAGTAGAGCAAGAAACAACAGAAAAAACGTTGTATATTTTATCTTTTCAATCTCGGCTATAAAGAGACCGGAACGCTTGTAACAAAAGGGGGGGATTTTTGGGAAATAAAAAAGGAAAACAGAGAATATCAATAAAAAACAGAAACAAGAGATTAAAAAAAAGGTTGCTTTCTATCTTACGATCTTCTTCTTCGCTTCGTTTTTGTTCTTCAATCTAGTAAAATAAACGATTAAAGAAAGAGGGATTACCTGAGGAGTTTAACGATCGCCGATGAGAACCTAAACCCTTCGGAAACGCGGTGGTTTGGTCGACGGATCGAAGGGTGTTGAAACCCCTTTTGGTTTTACGAAACCCACCTTTATTTTCTAAAAATATAGGGTTTGGAAGGTTTTTTTTCTTTTCTGTTTTAAAAAAAATGAGGATTTGAAAAGGGGTTAAAAAGGGAGTTTAAAATTTTTTCAAGACGCAGCGAGTTTCTTGGCGGCGCGCCACCACGCGAGCCCGTCGGCGTCTAGGCCGGAGATACCAAGGGTTGAGAGAGTTTTTAAAAAAGGGAATGGTTTTTTTTAAAGGGAATCAGCAGAATGAGTTTTTTTTTAGAAAAAAAATTCCCTTTTATTAGCCCATGGAACGACGTCGTTTGGGGCTGAGTTCAATAGCCCCGAAACGACGTCGTTTAGCCCCTATGATCCGCTCGTCGACCCGACACGCTCAAGGGATCCGCGCGTTTTGGGTAAATGGGTTATTTATGTTTATAGTCCTTCCGTTTTTTTACTGTTTGCAATTTAGTTCTTTTATTTCTTTAAATTTACTCGTTGATTTTGTTATTTTGTTCACTCTAATCCCATACAAAGCGGCACCGTTTAAATGGAGCAGGAATATTCCCATTTTAATCCGTGCATCTCTGCACATGTTTCATTTCAGTCCCTAGCAGCGTTTTATTATTTGCAATTTTATCCCCGAATTTTGTTCTGACTTCAATACAGTCCTCTAGTTAATTTATTTAATTATTTGCTTATTAATTTGTATAATTATTTTCCTTTTTTAATTGATATTAGATATTATTTATTTAAATTGTTCTAGATACTATTTATTTTAAATTTCTCTTTACATGTTGTTTATCTTCATTAACTATTATTATATTATTATTCTTTTTATAATGTACATATTTTATTATTATTTTGTTTATTAACTGTTATAGTTATTATAATTATCATTATTTTATTTTTCTTTATCACTATTATTTTGTTATTATTACTTCTCATTTTATCCTTTTTATTCCTATTATTACTTTATTATGATTATTATTACTATTATTTATATTATTATGATTTTCGTTTATTTTACTATTATCTGTTTATTATTATATTTTACTATTATCTGTTTATTATTATTCTCCTTTATCATTATTATTATTATTGCCATTTTATAATTATGTCTCCTTGTATTATTTTATTTTTCTACCTTATTATTATCATCATTATTATTATTATTATTATTATTATTATTCCCTTATTCTGTTATTATTTTCGCATTATTATTATTCCCTTATTCTGTTATTATTTTCGCATTATTATTATTATTGTTGATATTAGTATTATTATTATTTATCATTTTTTATTATTAATACTATCATTTATTTTAATTTTTTCCTTCCTATCATATTTATGTCATCATTCTTTATTATTATCATGTTTACATTACCACTAGTTACTAAATAGAACTATTTTTACGTTTTGACCAAATTTTTTTGTTTTAAAGATTACATCGACTTTTCTTTTTATCATCTTTTTACTCAAACTCGTAAAAAAGATTTTTAAACAAGGCAATGTTTCGTGTTTGGAGGTTCGAGGAATCGTGCCCAATCGTGCTGGGTTTCGATTTTCTCGTTCGTCCAAATGACTAAATAACCTTTTAAGATTTTGACCGTAAGGCAATATTTCATATTTGGAAATTCGAAGAATCGTGCCCAATCGAGCTGGGTTTCGGTTTTTGGTTTGTCCGAATAGTGGAATACCCTTTCAAAATTGCAACGTGAATTTTGGAAATCATGAAATGATCTTGGTATCGAGGGTTTGAAACATCGTGTCCTATCGTCTTTGGATGTGGTATTTCATCTTTTCGAACAAGGAAATTTGGTATCCAATTAGAATTACCCAAACATTTTCTAAAGGATTAAGTATTTTAAAATCTTTTCCAATTTTTGACATTAGGACATTAATAATCAATTAGGTACCAATTTTGGCGCCATAAGGGTGCTAATCCTTCCTCGTATGCGTGTCGACTCCCGAACCCGTTTTTCTAAATTTTGTAGACCAGAAATTGTTGTTTTAGTAAATTAAAATATTTATTAAAATGATTAAATTACGAGGTGACCCGATCACACCTAAACAAAAAGGATTGGTGGCGACTCCATACTTCATTTTAAAGTCGACCCCCATTTTCAAAAAAATGGTTTCGACAGCTTGGCGACTCCACTGGGGAGATGTTAAAGAGAGTCAGGCCGTAAATTGATTATTTTCTGTCCTTTGTCAAAAATTTGAAAATTCGATTTGAAAGTTTGATTTTAAAATTGCGATCCTTTTGCTGCATTCGTTTGTGTCATTGCATATGATTGTTATTTTCTTGCGCATATTGCATTGCATGACCGTTGTGGTCGCACCCTTAAGTGGGAGTAAGAAACTACGCCTTCGTGAGGTTTTCACCTTCGCATGGGCTAGTGGATTGCTTCCGGGATACATCCGTACCTATGTGCTTCGTGAGATTTTCATCTCCGTATGGCCATAGGGAAATGTATTCCCCTGAACCGAACTCGGTCCGTATGAGCCTATAATGGGTGAGGATTGAGGAATCTGCTAGTTCAGGTACCCTTCTTTAGAACTGAACCCCATATCGTGAGCTTTAATAGCTCACCTTAGGTAGAGCCATGCCAAACCCTAGCGGTCACCCGGACAGGTGTTCTGTGTTTGTTTATTTCTCTTGCACTAACGTGTTTTCTTTTGTTTTGATTGCATTGCATCGCATCATCTTAGAAAGGAGGTGTTGATTCATATTCGATTGTTAAATAGAAGAGTTTGTCATAAGGAAATGGGTTACTTGATAAAGTGGATTATAATACGGTCGTTTGAACATAGTCCAGGTAAACAACGAGAGAAGGCTGATAGTCCGCGGAAGAATACAAGACTTTGCCCGAAGATTCAAGCCAACAAGGATTATACGAGATCCGTCACGTCTCAACTCTTTTAAAGGGAGTTAATAAGAATTGCGGGGATGAGTAAGCAATGGGTCGCAGTCCATATCAATCAAAAGGAGCTAGTGAAAGCATCCATTAGAGAATTCGCGAGATTTGATCTTAGCACACCCAGATATGAAGAAAAGGGTCAATGTCTTCGCTTTGAGCATTTATAAACTGGATGTTTTCCCTAAAGCAGTGGGGCACATGGACAAGGCAGTTTCAGACTTGTTCGATAGACTTGACAAGAGGGTCAAGCCCGTCCTTGTAATTCTGGCTGAAACATTGTGATCTTTGAATACATGCCGATGAGCAGGTGAAGGAATATTCATTTGGATGTACAGAACTCTTGTTGGCGTGGTTCCATAGCCGCTTTTGGAGAGTAAAAAAGGTTTCTTATCAAGTATTCTCTGAGAACTACTCTCCATTGAAAGAACTAGTTTCTCAAATACAAGAGGTGACGAATCATTAGCAAACCATAGCAGTTCAAGCTGATGTGCTAAGTGAATTAGAATCAGATTAGGGTTAGGAGTTAACCTGGCTTCTATGGAAAGTTAAGGCTTCGAGCATTAGGGCATGGCCGTATATGCAATCTATTTTATGTAAAGAAATTTATTTTTTAGAAAAGTTCTTCTAATGGAATTGAATTCATAATCAACGCCTCTCTTTCTTTTTGCATTCATTCCATGTATTTGCATTGCATTTCATGCATTTGCATTACATCATATCACATGCATTAAAATTTGTAGAAAGACCCTAATTAGATGAAATTATTTCAGTTAACCTAGAAGACATGGAACAAAGGTTGGAGAGATTAGAGCAAAGGAAAATACAAATGCAGGAGCAATTGGCCGAAATCCGGTAGGATATGTGAGATCAAATGAATATGATGCGTCAGTTAACCCGATTACTAGCTGAAAGGCTTAAAAAAGGGGGTGACCTAGTGGTCGACAGTGTGGATGATGATGAAGACATCGTTTATTCTCCAATAAGTGTCTCGGCCCAACCAAATGTGCCTCCGCAAGGGGCACTTGTCATTATCAAACCCCAATGTCAGATTAATACCTCGACATTGTTGAAGCTCCCAATGGGTTCAGGTTTTAATTCGGGGGATGATCGAGTCAATCTTGTGGTACATAGCTTAGCCGAAACAAATAAAAAGGGAGAATAGACTTTAAAGGCCCTGAAGAAGAAAGAAAAAGAAGTGAATAATACGAGTAAGTATAACAAGGGTAATTCGAAGCCGATTACGATAAGCCAGCCAAAGACAAAGACTACCACGGCTATCGTGTCTCCCAAGACAAGAGCCCAATCCAAAATCAAACTCGGAAAAACTCCAGTTCGCACCCATTCCAATCTCGTATAGGGAGTTGTACCAAATTTTGTTTGAAGAACATGTTGTATCCCCTTTTTACGCTGAACCAATACAGCCTCCATACCCTAAATGGTACGATGTGAACGTCCAATGCAAATACCATGCAGGAATTACAGGGCATTCGATCGAGAACTGCGCCGCTTTCAAAAAGATAATCGAAAGACTCATCAAAATAGATATTGTAAAATTCGATAATCCCTCTGGTGCAGAAGATCCGTTACCCAACCTTTCTGTTAAATGGGTAAATATTGTGAGAGCCACGATGGATAGCGGCATGAGATCCAAGAGTACGTCGAGTTCAGGGCTCTAGTGCAAGACCAGATATTGGGAAATCTGAACATTAACGACGTATCCAAAGAGGGAACCGGGAATAGAATTTTTCAGCGGCCCGCTTTACATACTTGGGAGTGTTTTGAACAATGGGACTGTGGAAAAGATCCCTGTATTTTTAGAGCTAATTCGGAGTAATGTCCAAAACACACTTATTGCTCTAAGCCTAAGAGCAATAAGAATCTTTTTGTGAAATAGGCTTATGTTCAAAATTTATATTTTCAATGAAAATACATATTTGTGTCTCACTTTGAGCAAATATTCTTTTATTCATTTATTTCATTCATGTTCATGCCACATAAATAATTATTCTTAGATTCATTTGTTCTTTGAATATTCTTTCGTACCTACAACAGGTCCCTAGATATCAACGACATGAGCGACGCTGCTACTGACTCTGAGTCTACTTTTGAGTAAGATATGTGTCTAGAGGGATCTCAGGACTTTGGAGACGACAGAGATTGTAACCTATCTCCTGATTTGTTAAGGATAGTAGAACAAGATGAAAAATAGATCCTACTCTGCAAAAGGTCAGTGGACACTGCGAGGCTAGGAAGGAGAGCCTAGCTCACCACAGAAGTAAGACGAGGCATCATTTCAAAGATGTTTTCGCCTACGCCTGGGTTACTGATACGTGGGTATGCTGTTAAGGCTAAGAAAAACCTAGAAGATGTTCATAAGGGTATTTGAAGATCACATGCTAATGATTTTATGATAGCCAAGCTAATCATGAGATTCAGATTCTGCTAGTCCATCATAGAAAGGGATTGCATCAGTTATACCATAAATGCCAAATTTATGAAGAAAAGATTCATGTACCTCCTTCATTTCTTCGTAGACCTTATCTATGTGGGGCATGGAGTTTATTGGGATGATCTCGTCGGAAGCTTCTTATAGGCATTAATTATTTCGCTAAGAGGGTGAGAGTAGCTTTATAGACCAATATTACAAAGTCATTAGTCATAAGAACAAAAAAGAGAAAAAGAAAGAAAGAATACCGACCAAAAAAAAGAAGTCAAAAGATCACATTTAACCGCACAATGTCAAAAGTTTACGGTCTGTTCCAAGGTCAGGTGTCACGTCACCGTGCAGCAAATGCGACCAAAAAAAAAGGGCAACGAAACAAGGATCATTAGGAAGATGACATAGACTTGTAAAGATTGGCATAAAGAAGTTACGTTTACCCTCTATGCTTATCAAACATTGGCCAAGAACTTCGTCGGGGCAATACTTTAATTTGTGGAATAAAAGCATTTTGTCTATTGAAGTCGACATTCTTTTTTCGAATCTTATCAGAACTGAAGTTGGAAGAGGTAGAATAGATTTAATCCCGATATGATCAGTTGAATTTGAAGAAAAAAATGTTAAAAGCTATCTGCCACAGTCAGATAATGCGAGCTTACAACAAAAAAAAGTTCTTCCTAGAAAATTTCATGATAGGGCTTTGAAGGAGACCTAGTTTTGAAAAGGATCCTTCCCATGCAAAAGGACTTCTGAGAAAAGTGGATGCCAAACTAGGAATGGCCTTACGTGATAAAGAAGACCTTATCTGGAAAAGCGTTGATTTTGACCGAGAGGGATAACAAGGACTTGCCTAACTCTATGAGTTCAAGTTAAGAAATATTTAAAAAAAAAAGAGAAAATGAAAAAAAAAGAGAGAAAATGAAAAAAAAGAGAGAAAATGAAAAGAAAAAGAAAGAGAAAATGAAAAGAAAAAAGAAAATGAAAAAGGAGAGGCCAAGGCGAAAACCCGCAAAGGGTGCCTTGAGACCAAAGGGGATTTGAGTTGAAAACCCGAAAAGGGTAGCTCAAATTTTGATCGAAAATAGGGTATGCGGTAGTCTCACTTTCTCCGAATTAACAAGAAGGAGAGATGTTACGTCTTGGGGCATCAACAGAGTACTCTAGATCCCCTCAGCACATATTGAGCTCAAAATAGCCCTCAAGAGGTTCGTACAGAGAAGTTCAGGCTGCGATATCTGGGGCACCTAGTTTCCATTTCATCCATTTTGAGTTTGTTATCTTTGATTACCTTATTCTTTTCAAAATACACTCTTAATAAACTTTTTTCTTCATTGCGTTTGCTAGCTTTGATTAACTTGTTCGTTTCGAGCTATGCTCCCAATCAGTTTCCTTCTTACAATCTTTTTCAGGCATTTTGCATTGAAATAACGATTAGTGGACTAATAACACTTTCATAAAAGGAGTTTCGCATATTACTTTAGAAGTTTTTAAATGATACGAGAACTTGACACAGATCTATTATTAAGAGCTCACTAAGCCTAGGGGTGAAGATATTTGAGAAGAAAGAGTCTAAATTGAGACTATCTCCTCGGAGTTTCTGTCAAAACTAACGCTTGAACACAAAAAAAATAAGATATTGCGTTGGTGATAGAATCCTGACGAAAAACTAGAAATGCCAACCCAAGCGAAGAAGGGATCATTCTCGAGAGGAAAATGATGTTTCGCAAACATATATATTTGGCTATGGCATTCGATGAATTGTAACAGGCCAAATTGATGGGAAATGATTCAGATCCTATACCCCTAAATTACAGTGAGAGGGTCTGAAGATGGTATAAGCCTTAAAGTCCCATAGGTACCATAGAATTGACCTTGAAGTTACATTGGGGCAAGTCATTTAAGCAAATATGATTGTTTCCTTGAGTTTTTTGGCAAAGGTACCCGCAGGGCGAGATAGCAGGGTAATACGTCAACAATAAAACTCTGATGGACGACGAGCAGTGACAATCCTAAGCATCAAAAAGGGATAATTTCATTTTGCATTCATACATCATCATTCAAGACACATTTAGTTAGGAGCATTCGATTCATTCTGATCATTGCATCCTAATCATTGTAAAAAAAAAATCATTCTCATGACATTCGTCATTCATTTGAATGTGGTCCATAATACATTTAGCTAGGAGCATTAGATTCATTCCGATCATTGTATCCTAACCATTTTGCATAAGCATAAACACATAAAACTGATTTTATAAGACAGGTCCCCCAGAGGACGGTGTCGCAACATCGGTGAATTAGCAGATCTTGCCTTCCTGAGCGAAGCGGATCGAAGATACCATCGGCATCCCCGAGTTTGCGGTGGAGCGATTGAAGATAACAGATCTTGCCTTCTTGAGAGTGCGATGAAGCGGTCGAAGATACCACCGCATCCCCGAGTTTGCGGTGGAGCGATTGAAGATAGCGATCTTGCCTTCCGAGAGTGCGATGAAGCGGATCGAAGATACCACCGGCATCCCCGAGTTTGCGGTGGAGCAGATTGAAGATAGCGAGATCTTGCCTTCACGAGAGTGCGCGATGAAGCGGATCGAAGATACCACCGCATCCCCGAGTTTGCAGTGAGCGCGATTGAAGATAGCGAGATCTTGCCTTCCCGAGTCTTTGTGAAGCGGATCGAATATACCAGTCTGGCATTCCTGAAGTTGTAGGAGCAGATTGAAGATAGCAGATCTGACATTCCTGAAGTTGCAAGAGCAGATTGAAGATAGCAGATCTGGCAATCCTGAAGTTGCAGGAAGCAGATCGAAGACATCAAATCTTGTCTCCCTGAGTTTGCAGTGGAGCAGATTGAAGCCAGCAAACCTTATCTCCCTGAAGTTGTAGTGGAGCAGGTTGAAATTACCAATTCTTATCTCCTCAAAGTTCCAGTGGAGTAGGTTGAAATTACAAATCCCGCCTCCCTGAGTTTACATCGAGGATCAGTCCTTATTTCTTTGAAGTTTCAGTAGAGAAGATTAAGGTTACGAATCTCTTCTCCCTGAATTCTTATCTCCTCGAAGTTCCAGTGGAGTGGGTTGAGGCTACAAATCCTTTCTCCCTGAGTTTATAAATGAGGATCAATCATTATTTCTTTGAAATTTCAGCAGAGAAGATTGAGGTTACAAATCTCTTCTTTCTGAATTCTCATCTCGTTGAAGTTCCAGCGGAGTAGATCGAAGTTACAAATCCCTTCTCCCTGAAATTACATTTGAGCGAATCAAAGCACTAATACCTAAACTTCTGAAGTTGCAGTAGGTTAGAGCGAGGCTACTTGAAGAAGAAGAGAAGCGCCAAAAGAAGTCAACACTCAACAGGTCCAAGCAAAATTGGCCGTTTTAAAGTCTTTGCTCTATTCTCGTTACACGACAATGAGCAAAGAGGGGCAGCTGTAATGGGCCATTTTTGCCCGGCCCACCAGAAAATTAAAACAATAAACCAAAAAGAAACAACAAAATAATACAACCCAAAATTAACCCTAGCCCAAAACAAACAGGCCCAAAATACTAACAGCCCATGGCCCAACAAAAACATTTCAGAAAACATTAGGGTTTTGAAACCCTAGTGCCGCAGCCTCCTCGAGCGCTGTGCCCGTGCCTCTTCCCGAAACGTCTCGTCTTGAGGCCCCTGACGCTCCCTTTGCGCCTTGCACGGAAATGGAAAAATTGCCTTTCCTCCGCCTCGTTGACCCTTCGAAGATACCTGCAAAAGAACAAGACGACAGAGCAAAGAAAAACAGGAAAGCAGAGCAAGAAACAACAGAAAAAATGTTGTATATTTTATCTTTTCAATCTCGGCTATAAAGAGACCGAAACGCTTGTAACAAAAGGGGGGATTTTTGGGAAATAAAAAAGGAAAACAGAGAATATCAATAAAAAAAAGAAACAAGGGATTAAAAAAAAGGTTGCTTTCTATCTTACGATCTTCTTCTTCGCTTCATTTTTGTTCTTCAATCTAGTAAAATAAACGATTAAAGAAAGAGGGATTACCTGAGGAGTTTAACGATCGCCGATGAGAACCTAAACCCTTCGGAAACGCGGTGGTTTGATCGAGGGATCGAAGGGTGTTGAAACCCCTTTTGGTTTTACGAAACCCACCTTTATTTTCTAAAAATATAGGGTTTGGAAGGTTTTTTTTTTTCTTTTCTGTTTTAAAAAAAAATGAGGATTTGAAAAGGGGTTAAAAAGGGAGTTTAAAATTTTTCCGGCACGGCAGAGCTGCGGCGGAGCTACGGTGGCGCCACCATGCGAGCCCGTCGGCGTCTAGGCCGGAGATACCAAGGGTTGAGAGAGTTTTTAAAAAAGGGAATGGTTTTTTTTAAAGGGAATTAGCAGAATGAGTTGTTTTTAGAAAAAAAATTCCCTTTTATTAGCCCATAGAACGACGTTGTTTGGGGCTGAGTTCAATAGCCCCGAAACGACGTCGTTTAGCCCCTATGATCCGCGCGTCGACCCGACCCGCTCAAGGGATCCACGCGTTTTGGGTAAATGGGTTGTTTATGTTTATAGTCCTTCCGTTTTTTTACTGTTTGCAATTCAGTTCTTTTATTTCTTTAAATTTACCCGTTGATTTTGTTATTTGTTCACTCTAATCCCATACAAAGCGGCACCGTTTAAATGGCGCGGGAATATTCCCATTTTAATCCGTGCATCTCTACACATGTTTCATTTCAGTCCCTAGCAGCGTTTTATTATTTGCAATTTTATCCCCGAATTTTGTTCTGACTTCAATACAGTCCTCTAGTTAATTTATTTAATTATTTGCTTATTAATTTGTCTAATTATTTTCCTTTTTTAATTGATATTAGATATTATTTATTTAAATTGTTCTAGATACTATTTATTTTAAATTTCTCTTTACATGTTGTTTATCTTCATTAACTATTATTATATTATTATTCTTTTTATAATGTACATATTTTATTATTATTTTGTTTATTAACTGTTATAGTTATTATAATTATAATTATTTTATTTTTCTTTATCATTATTATTTTGTTATTATTACTTCTCATTTTATCCTTTTTATTCCTATTATTATTTTATTATGATTATTATTACTATTATTTATATTATTATGATTTTCGTTTATTTTACTATTATTTGTTTATTATTATTCCCCTTTATCATTATTATTATTATTGCCATTTTATAATTATGTCTCCTTGTATTATTTTATTTTTCTACCTTATTATTATCATTATTATTATTACTATTATTATTATTATTATTATTCCCTTATTCTGTTATTATTTTCGCATTATTATTATTATTGTTAATATTAGTATTATTATTATTTATCATTTTTTATTATTAATACTATCGTTTATTTTAATTTTTTCCTTCCTATCATTTTTATGTCATCATTCTTTATTATTATAATGTTTACATTACCACTAGTTACTAAATAGAACCATTTTTACGTTTTTACCAATTTTTTTGTTTTAAAGATTACATCGACTTTTCTTTTTATCATCTTTTTACTCAAACTCGTAAAAAAGATTTTTAAACAAGGCAATGTTTCGTGTTTGGAGGTTCGAGGAATCGTGCCCAATCGTGCTGGGTTTCGATTTTCTCGTTCGTCCAAATGACTAAATAACCTTTTAAGATTTTGACCGTAAAGCAATATTTCATATTTGGAAATTCGAAGAATCGTGCCCAATCGAGCTGGGTTTCGGTTTTTGGTTTGTCCGAATAGTGGAATACCCTTTCAAAATTGCAACGCGTGAATTTTGGAAATCATGAAATGATCTTGGTATCGAGGGTTTGAAACATCGTGTCCTATCGTGCTGGATGTGGTATTTCATCTTTTCGGAACAAGGGAATTTCGGTATCCAATTAGAATTACCCAAACATTTTCTAAAGGATTCGTATTTTAAAATCTTTTCCAATTTTTGACATTAGGACATTAATAATCAATTAGGTACCAATTTTGGGCGTCATAAGGGTGCTAATCCTTCCTCGTGCGTAATCGACTCCCGAACCCGTTTTTCTAAATTTTGTAGACCAAAAATTGTTGTTTTAGTAAATTAAAATATTTATTAAAATGATTAAATTACGAGGTGACCCGATCACACCTAAACAAAAAGGATTGGTGGCGACTCCATACTTCATTTTAAAGTTGATCCCCATTTTCAAAAAAATGGTTTCGACACTTGAGCTTGGGTTTTTTTTTTTTAAATTAAGTCTTGACTCAACCTATAAACACCTCTACACCTAATACTTATCGATAAAATTTGTACTTAAAAAATTATAGGAGTCTATTTTGTTATAACCCCTTATTTTCATTGTACCATTCTTTTATATATTTTTTGGAATATTAGATTTTTTTTTAAAATTGTGTTAAAAAAGTAAAATACATAAAAAAAATTCATTTTAAACATTAAAATAAAAAAATCGCAATTCAGACACCCACATTATATTATTTTGATCATTTTGGTCTTCAAAAGGAAATGAAATTTTCTCTTAAATAATAAGCAAAATATAAATTTGAGAGCACTATTATTATATTTTGCTTCAAATTCTGCTACTGAACCACAATCAGTTGGCAACCTTCAAATTGAATCCCTTCTTTCATCTTTCTAATAAAATCTTCACATTACTCATTGACTCAACTTCTTCATCTTCATCTTCATCCTCCTCCACTGAAACACCCTCATTTGATCTATCTTCTTCACCTTCATCTTCTAGTTCTACAACCAAGGCCACCTCTTCTTCTCTTTGATCATATTCTGCAACAACTGTCTCTTTTGAAATGGACCCTTTCGGCTCTGCCTCTGGTTCTGTTTGACTACCTCCCTTGCTCATCTTCACAGCCTTTTCAGCTTTAATATCAGTCTCTACACTACAACTATCGATCAAACCAGAGCCGGTGGCAATTAAAACAAGCAGCCCATTGCAAAGCAGAAACATGTAATTCTTGCCTACATAAACTAAATAGTTGTAAACCATATGCCAAAGCTTGGAAGTTGCATATAAAGGGGTGGGATAATATAACAGAACGAAGTGAAAATGGGAGCAAAATCTTGGTGGCTAGCTTCAGCAAAGGAGAGGTGGTGATGAATTCTCTGTTTCTTATTTGTAATCTCCGTACTTTTTATCTTCTCTGTTGGGCTATGGAAAAGGGGTTGGGAAAAAGATTCGAAGAGCTTTAACAGTTGAAGAAGAGAAACAGAGAGGAAGCTTTTGGAGGTAGATTCATGACATTAGCTAAAGGGAACAGATAGATGAAAATGTAGAATGGGAAATTATCAACCCCAAATTCTTTCTAAATTTTTAGTGAATTTTTCTGGGAGTGTAATGTTTTTGTAATGAACATTATGATGATGAAACAAAGAAACCAAAGGCCTAATTTTTAAAATAATAATATTATTTAATAGAATAATCTATTTTACTTTAGATTTTAGATTTTAGATTTTAATGGAAGTGATCAAAATCATAATGAATTTTTAAATTATATATATTTTTTTATTTTAATGTTTAAAATGAATTTTTATAATTGGATGAGCCTTATTTTCATTTTCTTTTTTGGTACAATTACATTACATTCAACAAAGGGGAAAAAAGATGATACACATAATGATTCAACCATAAATCTCATGCTAACATAGCTAACAGCAATCATCACCGCAGCATACTTTCCCACATCGAAGCATGAAAGGTTTCCCAACGAAATAGCAGCACCGACACCCTGCAAATATCATCATTATCATAGCTTTTAAAGCTGCATTTAGAGTGCTCATGGGCCGATTCGGGCTAAGTTTAACTAAAAATTCAGACCCATTTATTAGGTCTAGGCTCAGCTCGGCTCAAAAATAGGCCTAAAATTTTGCCCAAGCCCAATTCGAATAAAAATGTTAAAATTCGGGCCCAACTCGACCCGTTCGTATTAATTTTTATATTATTTTTATATAATTTTTAAATATATATAATACATCAAAAATACTAAAAACATCAAAATAAATATTTCCCAACAAATTGAAAATAAATTTTAAAAAATATGTAGACTTAAATAACACTAAGATAAATACAACTTAACAAGCAAATGCCTTTAAAATAATAACAAAATTAACAAATACCTTTAAAATAATAATAAAATTAACAATAAAATAAATTTTATACAATATCCAAACAATAACAATAAAATAGTAGCAACATAATAGTAAAATTGTAGCAAAATAGGGAGAAAACAACAAGAAAATAACATTTAAAAACAAAAAAAAAAGAGTTTATTTTTTTTGTCTTTTAGTGAATTCGGGCGAGCCCGGGCTAAAAATACCTTACCCGAGGCCCAACTCGTTTTTTAAATGAGCCTTATTTTTTGTCCAAACCCATTTTTCGAGCCTATATTTTTGTCCAAACCTTCTCACGTTTCAGATGGGCCTTCGGGTCGGGCAAAGTCTAGCTGCATTCTTAAATATATGAATGGAGTACACCGACTTAATCAAATATATTATAATAATATAGAAAAGATATACGTACCTTGGGGATAAACAACTTGTTGGGATGTTCCCAGACGAGCACCGGCAGTTGCACTTGCACACAAAGTAATGGAGAAAACGAGTAAAAGCCACATGAGACAAGTCAGAATGGTTCGCCCTCTTGCCATGGTCTCTTCTTTTCTACCTCAAAACTTGATGATCAAGTAATTAACTCATCGCTTTCACCTCTATTTATACTAAAAGTTGGGTCACTTGGGAAAGAATGGATGATCATAAAGAAGGGATTTTTTATTAATAAAATAAATTCACAGCCTTGTCTTGGCATGCAACTTGGCTGCCATTTTTTTCACACATATGATGCGAGTGGAAGGAAATATTTTATATTAAAAAAATATACTTATAAAAATATATCAACAATGATTATTAGTGGAGTCGCATGATTTTTTTTATATAAATTTATTAGTATTGTGTTCGATTTTCAAATAATATTTTTTAATTGTTTTATTTAAAGATTATATGGAAAGATAAAAATATCCTTATAATAATATTAATTACCGTTTAAAGAAAGAGAATTTTAATAATTTCACAGCTGAATTGGTGTCGAATTGACTCGTGACACTAACTCAATCAACCACTTTATATATAATATAGATATATAAAGCGAGCTTATCCTCTTGTCATTGCACCACTTTTAATGGAAGAAATGGGACAAGCAATACCAATAAAATATCCAAGGATTGCTTTATTTAGATATACACTAGAGACCAGTTTGACTTAATTTGCTGCAGATAACAAATTTTGTGTTGATCTTGAACGAGCAAGTAGAGCTATATACTTTGAATATGGCACTAACCAACAATTTACTTTTTGAGGCTAATGTTGTAAAGCAATGCATATTAAAAATCAACTAGTTTTTGTGGGCTACACTTTGAAATACTTTCTTCTTATCCATTTTGCTTCATACAATTTGTTATAAAAGAATATGAAGCCTACTAAAATTAATCTAATAAGTGATTTTCAACATTGATAGGTCTTCATGCCTTTTAGGAAGGCAATAGAAGTGTTGATATGCTTGCACGCAACGACAAAGAAGTTAGATCATTGCTAGCATGAATGATAGGAGCTATGACTCCAATTTTGTTCAATATCTTGATATTCTCGACTTTATGTTATTGATGCTGATGCAATCGAAACTTTTATGTAAAATAATAATATGAATTTATAAAATTAAGTCTACCATTTACTAATAATTTTGAACAATTACTTGTGGAAGTGTTTATGTTGAATTCACATTGTGGAGAAGATAAACAAAGAATAAAAGTTTTAAAGGAGAATAAAAATGATGAAAAAAAAATACATTCACCATGTATAATAACATTACAAAGAGTAATTTATGTTGGAAAAACGTTAGTAAAATAACATTAATATAAAAGTTTTATATTAATCACAATATCGAACAAGAACAATATATATATATATATATATAAACTAGAAAACAAAAAATAAAACAAAATTGAAATATTATACTTGTAGTTGAGGCCTGTTTAGACAGTCTCCTTAGGATAGATTCGACCGCTCCTTTGGTGCTGGAGAAACGTTGGTCAATTGTCTCCCAAGATACAACAACAAGATGAGCACAGCAGTAGCACGACTGTAGTGATCAACGAACAGTAGCCTTGCCTTCATCTATCACCGAAAAACGGTTTGAAAATATGCAGGAAAAGGTATCTCGAAATTTTGGAAAATTTCAGTATGTATATTTCCCTGCAGATTATTTGGTGTTTAAAATAAATTCAAGGGAAAAATTTTGGATATCTTTGACTAATGGAGCCAAAACGTGTCCGTGAATTAAGGAGCCATTTAATCCTACATTAACGTTTGAATTAAAGACTTTAACTCCTAATTCCAAAAAGATAAGCTCTGTTGGGGAAAATTAAGATTTCATACTGGGCTAAAAATATCTGCAAGCCTAGAAGGCTCGATCGGTCTGGACATTTTGCGTCGCCCATGTCATGCAACCTCGGCGGGTTTGGATTTGCACCCCCTGCACGCGAGAAAGAGTATTAGTTTAGTCATTCAATAACCAATGTGAGACTAAACTTTCCATTTTCCTCAACATAATTCACAAGTGGCTTACTTTGAGCATCAATTTCTAATTCATCACTCAACCATTTTGAGCATATGATAAACTGTTGTAAAGATCTCACGGAGTAGAATATAAAACTATAGTTTTATGATTCAAATCTCCACCTTTACTAATCAAGAATATGCCTCAAAGTTTCCAAAAATCCATTTTTTCCAACAGTTTATATACAACTTTTCTACCTTCTAACTACCTCTAACAATATTACTAACAAACTAATTGCATTAACTTCTTTCTACACTCTCCCTCAAGTTGGGGAATGATATAGGTCTAACAATCCCAACTTGCCTACCAAATTTTCATGTTGTTGTAGGCTTAAACCTTTTGTGAAAAAATCTACTAGTTGGTCTTTGGTAGAAATATGCTCTGTTCAAACCAACCATTTTTGTATCTTTTCTCCTACAAAGTGGCAATCAATATCGATATGCTTTGTTTGTTCATGATACATGGGATTGACTACTATTTGCATTGCCGCTTTACTGTCACAAAACAATGTTGCTAGTTCATCGACTTTAACTCCCATTTCTTGAAGCAAACCATTCAACCATACAATTTTCGCAACTATAGTGGCCATGCTTCTATATTCAGCCTCTGTTAAAGAACGTGACACAATAGTCTATTTTTTAGACTTCTATGATACTAAAGAATCTCTTAACTTCACACAATAACCATTTACAAACCTTTGACATTGGAAAAGCTATCCAATCAGAATCGCAAAATGCTACTAGTTTTGTTGATCTGTATGCATAAAAAACAACCCTATTCTTGAATCCTTTTTAACGTATCTAACTATTTGAAGTGCAACCTCATAATGTGATTTCTAAGGTATTTGCATAAACTGGCTAAGACGTTGCACTGAGAAAGCAATGTCAGGCTGAGTATGTGTTAAGTATAAAAGCCTTCCAATTACCCATTGATACAAAGTAATGTCTGTCATGATCTCATTCTCTTTATTACCTTGTACCATCTCATCATATTCCACAGAAATTAATATTTGATTGTGCTCCAAAGGGGTAACTGCCACCTTGGCTCCCCCTAAATCTGTATCCTCTATCAACTCAAGAGCATATTTTATTTGAGTTAACACAATCCCATCCTTTGTCTTGTCAACTTCATTACCAAGAAAGAACTTAAGATCCCCTAAGTCCTTCATCTTAAAAATCTGATATAGAACCTGCTTCAGCTTATTAACTAGTTGACTATCATTTCTAGTAATCAACAAATCATCTACGTATATTAACATCATTACCATTTGATCTCCCACTTTCTTAGTGAACATTGAGTAATCAAACTTTCTTTAAGAATACCCATTAGATAAAAGAGCGTTGGTGAGCTTGATTTTTGATTGTCTCGATGCTTGTTTTAACCTATAGAGTGATTTTTGCAATCGAAATACTCTTGTCTCCCTCAAGTGCGAAAATCGAGAGGAAGAATCATATAAACTTCCTCATGCAAATCCCCTTGCAAAAAAAGAATTATACACATCCACTTGATATAATGGCCAACCATGTTGAGCAACAAGTGCAATTATCATCCAAACTGTGACCTATTTAGCCATTGGAGAAAAGGTCTCCTAATAGTCAACACCTTTTTGTTGAGTGAAACCCTTCCTAACAAGTCGTGCCTTAAACCATTCCACGATCCCATCCAAATTATATTTGATTTTATAAACCTATTTGCAACCAATGGGTGTTTTACTAGAGGGTAAATGAACAACATCCCATGTGACATTGACTCTAGTGCTTGAATTTCTTTCTCCATGGCTTCAATCCACCGTTTGTCCTTAATGGCCTCACTATAGGTTTTGGGTTCAACAAGACTAGAAGTTTAAGAAGCAAAGTGTTGAGTATGAGGAGGGAGATGAGTATAAGCTATACAATGTGAAATAGGATATTGACCTATAGCAAGTGAACAAGAGGAATATGATTGAGAAGAGAAAATATAATCTTTCATCAATGTAGGGGCTTTAATGGTACGAGAAGTTCGTTATAAAAGAAGGTCATGTGAAGGGCTAGGTAAAGAGAAAAAGGACCAAATAAAGAAGATGAGGGTAACATGGATGTACAAGGTGAAAGTTGAGTTGAGGGGTTAGATAACGTGTCACTAATAGGTAAAGAAGTAGGCTATATAACAATAAGTGTTGGTGGGTCAACAATATTATAACGTGGTGGAAGATGTAGCAGTAGGTGAAGGTGGCGTGACAAGTTGTAAAGTAAGAAAGTCAGAGTAAAAAAAATGGAGAAGATGTGACAGAAAGCAAAATAGGTTGGTGTGTGATAAGCTATAAAAGTAACATATTTTAATCCCATTCTTAATGCATTTTTGGATGATTAATTATGCAAATTAGTGAATTTGATGCTCCTAATCCTTTAAATTCATGTTTCTATACTTAGGAGAGCATTTGGGAGTGAAAGGAGTGAAAAACGAGCCAAAATAAGACAAATAGAGCTATTTTCAGGATCCACACGGCCTGGGCATTTCCACACGGGCTGGACACATGCCCGTGTGGCTCACACGGGCTGGCCACACACCCATGTGCCAGCCCGTGTTGATTTCACACTCTGCTTCCCAAATACACGGAAAAACCCAATTTTTAGGCTTCCTGAGCATTCTAAAGACTATAAATACCAATTAAAAGAATAGAGATTGGGGCAATCAGAGAAGATCGAAGAAAACACTCGAAGAACACCATCGGAGCCAACTCAGAAGTGGATCTACATCAAGATTGAATATCTCTTTTTAATTTCTTTCGAAGTTTTATTGAGTTTCTTTATATCTTGTGGTTTTTTTGGCTTTGAGATGTTTTGTAACACCCCAAACCCGGCCCAAACGTTACGACCAGATCTGGTATGCTACGGTTTTAAGGTTAAAAACTTTACTTGGAATGATTCTGAAAAAACTTAGTCGTTTTTGTAGATAATCTTTAAATAGGTGGCACTGGTAGAAAATCTTTGAAATTTTATTTTTTTCCAAAACAAGTGTTATTTTAAATAATGTGTGAAAATCCCATTTTTATTTCTTTTAATCATAAGTCCTTGATCATGAATGAAAAAAAACATAAACATTAACAAGTATCAACTGATAACCTAAGCGATGGAGGCCTTATTACATCAAATAATTCCAAAATTTAAACTTAAAATAAAATGGAAATTTAATAAATAAAAGACTTGTTGGCCCCTCGAGCCCGCCTCGGCTCCCTTGTCCACGATCTACTGCTCATCTGGAAGGTTAGGAAAAAAATAATAGGGTGAGTCACCAAGACTCAGTGTATAAATCCCTAAAACACTGACCTGAGGCCCACAAACACATTATGGGCCTTGGCCCATACATAGAGGCAACAATCGTAATTACATGATAAACAGTAAATGATGAATAGCCCAACCCATCCTAGAATTCCATCCTCTACACACCAGCCCGTACCAACCATCACACATCAGGGATTTCTACAATCAACCCTCCATCCGCTACACACCATAACGACAGCCGTACTGCCTATTCCTGTTAGTCAGGAATCATTAAACGTGGCATAGCCACCGATCACTATGTGACCTAACATTTATATAACGTGTGATTTCTATCACCGATCACTATTGTGACCTATCATGCACTTCCCCTTCATTATCATAATCCCACCCCATGCATACACACATAAAGAAAACATCATACAGGCTTTCATATATTTCGATACACATAGAGATTTCTATGATTACGTACCTGACATCCTTGCCTAACCCTTTTAGGGTTTTATTCGACTGTCTACACAGCCTATTATCTGGCTTTTAGCCCATAACATAAACATATATATACATTCATACAGATTATTTGTGTGTTAGAGATCTACACACATGTTTACCGATAAAACGATACTTTCTATGTCGACGCTGTCCGTGGCGAAACACCACCGCTATCTGCCTAAGGTGTTGTTCGAAGCCGGGTCCACAACACGGTGGCCAATCCCGAATCACGACATCGCTCGTTTCTTAAACTTAGGGATTGGTTTGACAGATCCAATCCCCTTCTTCGCCTGGTCGACATTTGATTCCATCAAAAAGTCCTTGTCAGAACTACTATCACAACATATGATCGTTAATCCACACCATAAAGTTAAGATCTCGCATGCGATGAACGAATCTAGTGAAAATCGAGGGAAAATCACCTTACCTTAAAATCCTGAAATTGGAGACTAGCGATTTTCGGCTTTTAAATCTAGATGATCAGGTTTCCTTCAAATCCCGGAATGCCGTCCAAACGCAAAAGAGAGGAAATATTAGCTTCATTCGGTAGCCTTAACAACCAAGTGGCCATTCGGCCTTGTCTCTTAAAAACCGAAAGAGAGATTGAAGAGATAGGAAAATTGACACTCACCTTAACGCAGAGAATTTGACTACCCCTTAGAGATTCCGACTTTTTGAGAAGATCAGAAGAGAAGATGATTCGAAGAAATCTATAGAGATTCGACTTTTAGAAGAAATAAGAGAATAATGGAGTTTTCGGGTTTTAGGAGAAAGAAGAGAAAAGAATAATGGGGTTTTCGGCTTTTAGAAGAAAGAAGAGAAAGAAAAGGTTGAAACCCCAAATACCGAAAAATAAAGAAGAGAACCCTCCCTATTTATAGAAATTTCGGCACTCACCTATGAAAAACTGAAAGTGCCCTTCCTGATAACTAAAAATTAATCAAATAAAAAGGGAAAATTCGGCACCCCCTTTGCCATAAAGAAACCGATTTCTTCACTTCTCTAGGTGATGGAATTTCGGCCAACTCCTAGCCTTGTAGATAGCTCCTATCTTTTCTCCTTTTTTTTTTCTTCCATATTATCAACTATATTATCTACATTATCCCATTCACATAAATCCTCCTATTTTTGAGCCTTGTTGCCGTCCACTCTACCTAACCCTAATACCAAAATTTAGCTAACTTAAATTAAAAGAGTTGGGCTCCATGTAACTTAAATATGGGACCCTTACTCCCTTGTGTGGCGTCACCTCCTTGCTCCCTAAGTGGCGCCATCGACCACCGGGCCACAAGCCCATTTTGATATTTTAAACTCGGATACCACCTTTTAAACCCTATAGTGCCCAAACAAAAATTTAACTAAGGCTTCACCCAATCCAATCTCGAGCCCAATTTGGACCCCTAATGCTCAAATTAACTCATTACACATATTCACCCATTAAATGCATAGGCCCAAAAATTCAGGATGTTACATGTTTTCATTTAGGATTATGAACTAATCCCCTAGATACCTAGGGGAGATGAAACCTATCATTTAATTTCTATTTTACGATATAAATACTTGATTCTTGTTCTCAATTATGCTTATTTCTTGTTTTAATATTTTCGGGATATTAATTCATGTTTAATGTGCTTAAGTGGAGCAAAAGTCCCTGTTTAAGAGTAGATCTAGCATAATTGAGTGGAGTTGCATGCAGTCTTAGAAATAGGACGACATAAATCTACCGGATTAGAGTCAAATCTAGTAGGGGAATCCATAGATCGAGTTAATGCGACGATATGGGTTTTAATTAGAAAGAGATTTCAATTAATCAACCTAGAGTCAGTTGTTCTTACTCTCAAAAGAGATATTAATATAATTTAGGGATTTCTACGGATCAAGACGTAAGTGAATAAACCGTTTAATTTAGATTCATAATAATAGGTGAAGTCTAGGTGGATTCTTTCCTGGGTATTGTCTATCTCATTGGTTATTATTTGATTATTTCCTTGATTTATTCTCTATTGCGTTCTTAGATAAATTAATTTAGTAATTTTAGATTAAACACAATCACTCCAATTTGTCGGCTAAATAATAGAAAAACGGTAATTACTAGTACTTTTAGTCCTTGTGGATATAATATTCCCTACTCACCATAGCTATACTATTGTTCGATAGGTGCGCTTGCCTTTGTCGTATTTATGGTTAGTTTACTGACTATTAAGTTTTTGGCGCCGTTGTCGGGGACTAAAATATTAGGAACACTCGATTTTTATTAATTTATCCATTTTTATTTTTATTATAATTTTTATTTTGTTTTTAGTTTAATTTTTATTATAATTTTTATTTTGCTTTTAGTTTAATTTTTATTTTCTAATTTTTCTTTTGTTTGCTTCTGGCAGGTTCCTTTATTACTGAGGAGATGGGTGATAATTAGAATAATCAACTACCTTTTGCAGTTGTTGCAAATCCTGTAGATCCTGGTCTTGTTCCTCGTACTATGTGCGATTATGCCAAGCCCACTTTAACTGGGGTTGAATCGAGTATTGTGAGACCCACTATTGTTGCAAATAATTTTGAACTAACACCAAACACTATTCAGATGATTCAATAATTTGTTCAGTTCGATGGTTTCCAAGACGAAGATTCATATACTCATTTGGCCAGCTTTCTAAAAATCTACGATACTTTCAAAATTGATGGCGTCAATGATGACGCTATTCGCTTACGGTTATTCCTTTTCTCATTGAGGAACAAATCTAAGCAGTGGTTGTACTCTTTACCCCGAGGTTCCATCACTACATGGGATCAAATGACCGAGAACTTTCTATTGAAGTACTTCTCACTGGCTAAGACAGCCAAGCTGAGGAATGACATCTCTTCCTTTGTGCAGATCGATTTAGAAACGTTATATGATACATGTGAGAGGTATAAGGATTTATTGAGAAGGTGCCCTCACCATGGGTTACCTCTATAGGTACAAGTTCAAACATTTTACAATGGTTTGAACCCCTCAACTAGGCAACTAATCGATGCAGCAGCCAGTGGAACTCTGAATAATAAAACACCCAAAGCGGCTTATGAATTTGTTGAGGAGATGTCACTGAATAATCATTAGTGGCAAGTCATGAGGACGAAGCCGATGAAAGCAACCGATGTCTTTAATTTAGATGCGATCATCATGTTATCAAACCAGGTAGAAATATTAAACAAGAAATTTGATGATTTATATCTTTTTACGCAAGTAAATCCAGTGATGAAATGCGATGCAAATAGAGGTGGAATAAATAATCTAGGATATATACCCTTCAGTCTTAGCATGGAGAATGAGCATATCAATTATATGGGTAAAAATTCTAGAACTCAAAATAACCCTTATAGTAATAACTATAATGCAGGTTGGAGAAATCACCTAAACTTCTCATGGGGTGGTCAAGGAAACCAAAGATCACAACCCCTTTCAGGCTTACAACAACCTTATTAGCCAGAGAAGAAGCCGAACCTTGAAGAGATGCTGGCAAAATTTATTTCAGCGTCTGAGACTCATTTTCAAAACACTGAGACAACTTTGAAAAATCAGCAAGCATTAATTCTTAGGCTCGAAAATCAGGTTTAACAACTTGCTAAATTGGTTTAAAAAAGGCAACAAGGTAATTCACCTAGTAACACCGATCCCAACCCAAAAAAGCATGTGAAAGCAGTTACATTGAGGAATGAACCCAAAAAGAAGCTGCAACAGGAAACTGATAAGGCAAATGATGAAGGAGTAAAACCCGAAGAAATTTAGACACCAGTAGTTGAAGAATATAAACCACGATCCCATATCCGACAAAGTTGAAGAAAGACCGCATGGATGAACAATTTGTAAATTTCTTGAACTTTTTAAACAATTACATATTAACTTACCTTTTGTTGAAGCTATTTCACAGATGCCCACATATGTAAAATTCTTAAAAGAGTTATTAACCAACAAAAGGAAGTTTGAAGAACTATCCCCTGTGGAACTCAACGAGGAATGTTCAGCTACTCTCCAAAATAAACTGCCAACTAAGCTGAAAGATCCAAGAAGTTTTACTATTCCCTATTTTATTGGTAGTTTAAATATTAAGAAAGCATTAGCTGATTTGGGTGCTAGTATTAATTTGATGCCTTATAAAATGTTCAAGCAACTTGGTCTTGGGGAACCAAGACCCACTAGGATGAGTATTCAATTAGCCGATAGATCTATTAAATATCCTAGGGGTATAGTTGAAGATGTACTTGTGAAGGTAGATAAATTTATATTCCCTGTTGATTTTGTTGTGCTTGACATGGATGAGGGTAGTGAGGTGCCTTTAATTTTAGGTTGTCCCTTTTTAGCTACTGCTAAGGCTGTCATTGCTGTGGGTGATGGTAAACTTTTGCTTAGGGTAGGTGATGAAGAGATCACTTTTAAAATCTATGATGCCACGCGATTCTCTAGAGAACAAGATGACTCCTATTATTTTATTAACCCTATTGATCATTTTATTCAAGATTCATTACAGGAAATTGTTCATAAGGACACGTTGGAATTATGTCTTGTTCAAGGAGAGGAGGTAGATGGCGATGATGAGGTGATAAGTGGGGCGAAAATTGATTTAGATTCTAACGAGTCTTCACTGAAACAGAAAAATTATGAGGACATTGAGGTAAACAAGGAGTTAAAATTAAAACCCTCTATTGAAGAACCTTCCAAATTGGAACTAAAGCAATTACCAAATCACCTAGTGTATGCATTTCTTGGAGACAATTCTACATTACCATTGATTATTGCTTCAGATTTAAAGCCAAATAAGAAAGATGAGTTATTGCAAGTGTTGAAGGAACATAAAAGAGCTATAGCCTGAAAGATTTATGACATCAAAGGGATCACTTGTTGCACCCATAAAATTTTAATGGAAGATGAGTACAAACCATGTGTGCAAGCTCAAGGAAGGTTAAATCCTAACATGAAGGAAGTTGTTAAGGTTGAGGTAATTAAACTTCTAGATGCTGGAGTTATTTATCCTATTTCTGAAAGTGCTTGGGGGTGTCCTGTGCAGGTTGTTCCTAAGAAATGAGGCATGACTGTTGTGGCCAACGAGAAAAACGAGTTGATTCCAACTAGAATAGTCACGGGATAGAGAGTTTGTATTGAATATAGGAAGTTGAACGACCCCACAAGGAAAGATCATTTTCCTCTACCATTCATAGATCAAATGTTGGAGAGATTATCTGGTCACATGTATTATTGTTTCCTAGATGGACTTTCTGGCTACTTCCAAATCCCGATAGCTCCTGAGGATCAAGAAAAAACTACATTTATATGTCCATATGGTATGTTTTCTTATCGAAGAATGCCTTTTGGATTATGTAATGCTCCTGCTACTTTTCAGCGTTGCATGTTAGCAATCTTTGATGAACTTGTAGAAGACATTATGGAGGTATTTATGGACGAATTCTCAGTATTCGGTAATTCTTTCCATCTTTATCTTAAAAATTTAAAACGAGTTTTAATGAGATGTAAGGAAATAAACCTTGTGCTTAATTGGAAAAAATGTCACTTCATGGTTCGAGAAGGGATTGTGTTGGGCCATAAAATTTCTAATAAAGGGATTGAAGTTAATAGAGCAAACATTGAAACCATTGAAAAACCACCTCCTCCTAGTTTAGTTAAGGCTATTTGAAGCTTTTTAGGGCATGCTGGATTCTATAGAAGATTTATCAAAGATTTTTCTAAATAGCTAAGCCCTTAACTAATCTGCTAGAAAAAGATGTGCCATTCAATTTTAGTCAGGATTACTTAGAAGAATTTAATACTCTTAAGGAAAAATTAATTAATGCCCCGATTGTGGTTGTAGCTGATTGGAATTTACCCTTTGAACTATTGTATGATGCGAGTGATTTTGCAGTAGGTGCAGTTCTTAGACAACGAAGAGACAAGCATTTTCAGCCAGTCTATTATGCTAGCAAGACTTTGATAGATGCACAAGAAAAGTACACTACTACAGAAAAAGAATTGCTAGCTGTGGTTTTTGCATTCGATAAATTTAGACCATATTTAATATTATCTAAAGTTTTTGTTTACACTGACCATTCTGCTCTTCACTATCTTCTAACTAAATCAGATGCAAAACCTTGACTTATAAGGTGGATTTTATTATTGCAGGAGTTCGATTTGGAAATCCAAGATAAGAACGGAGCTGAAAATCTTGCAGCAGATCACCTTTCACGACTAGAGAATCCCCACCTCAAGGAGCTTAATGAGAACGAGATAAATGACTCGTTTCTTGAGGAACAACTCATGGTTATAACTGATTCTGAAGTCCCTTGGTTTGCAGATAACGCGAATTACTTAGTCGCTAACATCTTACCAAAAGGGTTGACACATCATCAAAAGAAGCGATTCTTTGCCCATGTGAAAAATTATTTTTGGGAGGACCCTTTTCTTTTTCGTCTAAGTGTAGATCAAGTAATTCAAAGGTGTATTACAAAATCAGAAGTGAATAAAATCTTGGAACATTGCCACTTAGGACCAACAAGAGGACATTACAGTGGAATTAGGACATCACATAAAACGATTGAATCAAGTTTTTATTGGCCCATATTGTTCAAGGACGCTAACATGTATTTTGCTTCTTGTGATAGATGCCAAAGAACAGGTAATATTTCTATATATGATGAAATACCTCAAACTTATATGCTTTCATGTGAAATTTTTGACATATGGGGCATTGATTTCATAGGCCCATTTCCTAGCTCTTTTGGTAATAAATATATTCTAGTAGCTGTTGATTATATGTAAAAATGGGTAGAAGATAAAGCTTTACCTACTAATGATGTTAGAGTGGTAGCTCGGTTTCTTAAGAAGCTCTTTTCTCGATTTGGAACACCTAGAGCGATTATTAGTGATAGAGGTACACATTTTTGTAATGCTCAATTTGATAAGGTCCTTAAGAAGTGTGGAGTGCATCATAGAACGGCAACCCTTTATCACTCTCAAACTAGTGGGCAAGTTGAAGTTGCGAATCGAAAACTCAAACGGGTCCTAGAAAAAACTGTGGAGTCAAATAGAAAGGATTGGGCGATAAAAGTAGATGATGCTTTATGGGCTTATAGGACTGCATATAAGACACCCATAGGAACCTCTCCTTACAGACTTGTATATGAAAAGAGTTGTCATTTACCGCTTGAACTCTAACATAAAGCATTTTGGGCAATAAAATTTCTAAACTACGATTTTAAACTTGCAGGTGAGAAGAGATTGATACAGCTAAATGAGCTAGACGAGTGGCGAGCCAATGCTTACGAGAACTCGAGACTTTATAAATAAGTGAAAAAGCAACGCCACGGCGCTCGCTTGAAGCAGCCCAAATAATTCACAGTTGGGGATCTTGTCCGTTTATACAATTCAAAGCTCAAATTATTTCCTGAAAAGCTGAAATCAAGGTGGTCAGGTCCATTCGTGGTACAAACTGTTTTCCCATACGGTCCAATAGAGGTAACACATCTAGCATATGGCACATTCAAGGTAAACGAACATCGACTCAAATTTTATAGTGGTGACGATTTTAGAAATGATAGAGATGAGCTTCGGCTCTAAGAACCACTGTAACAAAACATCAGGTAAGTCGAGCTTAGAATTTAAATAAGCGCTTCTCGGGAGGCAACTCGAATGTCTAACTTTTTCTAATTCTTTTAATTCCATTGCATGCTAAGTTAAAATCTTAAAATCTTAAAAAATAATTAAATAAAAAAATGTGTGTTTTTGACCCACACAGCCTAGACACACGGGCGTGTCCTTGGCCGTGTGGATCTTGGGACTTAATTTTTCAAAAATTTGAAGGTTACACAGCCTGAAATAGTCCACACGGCTGTGCGACACCACACGGCCTGGACACATGGGCGTGTCCTAGGCTGTGTGAAACCTGGAGCTAATTTTTCCAATTTTAAATCAAGAGAGAAAGTTACACGGGCAACGCACACGGCCTAGTGCGAGACACGGTCGAGCCACACGAGCGTGGGAGAAGCGAATGAGAGCACACATGGCCTGGTCACACGGGTGTGTCCGAGGCCCTCTGAAGTCTAGGTTGAAAAATTTTATCCCACACGGGCTGGCAAAGCCCCACACGGGCGTGTGAATGGCCTTGTGGCCCAATATGGGCCTTACACGACCGTGTCACCCTTAAAACCCTCGCCCCCTTTCTTTTTCTTTGTTTTGTCTTCTTCCCCAACTAGCCCCTAACCCTAGCCACTGCTCCCAATTTCTTCCCCTATTCCAGCCGTTGTTCCTCCCTCGTCATCGCCGAACCACTTCCTAACTAGATCAGCCACCTCTCCACACCACCAACCATGCCCCCACACCCTAGCTCCTCACTTTCCCTTTCTTTCTTCTTTCCCCCATCGCCGACTCACCTTCGACCAAAACCCCTACTCCATCGCCCCCACATCCTCCATTTCTCCTACCCGATTCCCCCTCCCCCCGACCTTCGAACCTCGCACACCCTCACCTCATTCGCGCCCTTTTTCCTTGCCGAGTCACATGCACCAGATCAGCCGCACCTCCTACCAAGCCCTTCTCCCTTTCCTTCCCTGTTTCCCCATCTGACACCTTTCACTGTCGAACAACCCACGCGCGTGCCCCACACCACCCCATTGGCCTTCACTCAGCCTCATCGCACTCCACCGTCGCGCACCTCCGACCATCGTCCGCCCCTCCGTCGGTCTTTTTCCCCATTTTTCTATTTATTTTATTTATTATTATTTTATTTCTTTATTGATTCATTTTATTTTATTTTATTCTTTTACTTCTTGTTATTTAATTTCGTTATTTACCCTATTTAATAATTTTATTATTATTTTGTTATGTTTTTGACTGCTCTCTTTGTTTTTATTTCTTATAATATTATTTATTACTACTTTTATTTTTGTTTAGGTTAGTAGTTATTATTATTATTATTTTTTCCTTTTATTCTTCTAATTATTTCCTTAAGTGTCTTTTAGTTTCTACATTATTTCATTTTATTTTATTATTCCTTATTGTTGTTATTATCTTTGGTTGATTCATAATCATTTACGTATTTGGTTTTTTTGCATGATTTGATATTCATACTTGCCGCTTTCGGAGTAGATTTCTATTTTGATTGCTTCGATTTTGATTTGTTGACCCTTTGTTTGCGTATTTGGTGATGCTTTATTTATTGTTGAATTCTTTTTTTTAGGCACATTATGACGAATACTCGCAACAAGTCTAAGGTCGCCGTTCCTGCTTCGGAAAAGCGGAAGACTCCGGGCACGACCTCCTCTTCGGGCGTTTCCGTCGAGGCACGCTATCCGTTCCTCTATTTTTCTCAGGGTCCCCAGGAGGACTTATATTAGATTCTTCGACTTCGGCCACTCGGCATGGGCCGATGTATTGATTGGGCCTCTTTGGAGCTGGTCCAATTAGCTGATCACGTCCGCGCCTTCATTTCTACAGCACCATGGGACCGGTTCTTTTCCATCATCGAGCCCACTTATATGGAGCTTACTTTAGAGTTTTGTTCCAGATTTACCCTTCAACAGGTGATGTCGTCCTATGACGAGCCGAGAATCATCACCTTCCAACTCGGCGCTATAGCACGACATATGAGTGTCCTCGAGTTTGGAGCGGCATTAGGACTTTACACTACAGAGTTCATGAGTGCTGACTTCCTCCGATTACACTAGCACATTCACTACTTGCCATTTCTTTGTTGGATCGATCTTACGACGAGTAGTTATTTCCCTGGATTGAGGTATTATCTTGAAGTTTTAAATTTTCAAGTTTGACAATAAAAAACCATGAATTGTTGTGAAATTTTGAGCCTTTAGAGCATACATTTATCTTGCTCATTTTATTATTGGATATGAGTGTGTCAATTTGATTTGTTATTCTAGAACTTGCTTCGATTATACATGTCGAGACCACACCTTTGATTTGATATGCTGAGGTGATAAAGGCACTTAGGTTTTAACCCACTTATCCCATAAAAAGCCTACCTTCGTAATTAACCCTTAGTGAACCCCGTTGAGCCTAACACATCGTTTCTTGATTTTCCTATTAATGTTAATCCATAACTCAATTTTTCGTTGAGACTTTTTCCATTTTTATTTACTCCATTTCCGTCGAGATTTGATTTGGTTAGTTGCCTAACTATACTCTTTTGTTTGATTTGTTGAATTATTTCTTATTGTTCTTAAAAAAATAGAAAAAATCAAAAAAATATATATCGAAAAAAATACTGATTATTAATTATTCTATTTGATTGAGCTTGAACAGTTAAATTCATATTTTGAGAATAAGCTCATTTTATTATTCTTGAATAGTTCTTAATTCAACATTTGTTTATTTTTCTAATTTGGTAATTTATCAATTCGATTTCGATTTTAACCAACTTTTTTTGCCTTTCTCCACACCCTTAACCTGAGCCCCACTACAACCTCTTAAAGGCCTTTTGATTTGTGTATCGTATCATTTACACCAGTGGAGATTCAATTTTCATGCAATCCTATGGTAATGACTTTTCTTGTTTGACTATTGAGTGCTTATTCTTGAGCCTTAAACATTTTGAGTGATTTGAGTGAATCTTTAGTGAGGATGTCGAATCTTGTCGATTTTGAATTAAAGGTAATTACTTAGATAAGGGGGAAATACCTATGTTTTCGTACTTTAAAAATTTTCAACTTAGATTGTTTGAATCTTTAGTGCTCGTTTAGTTGAATTGTGAATGTATGATTATTTGCGAATTATTTCGAAACATTATTAATGAGAATTTTAAGTTGAGAAAGATTAATTTTAATGACAGTTGATGCTTGAGGACAAGTAAACGCTTAAGTGTGGGGATATTTGATAAGTTATAAAAGTAACATATTTTAATCCCATTTTTAATGCGTTTTTGGATGATTAATTATGCAAGTTAGTGAATTTGATGCTCCTAATCCTTTAAATTCATATTTCTATACTTAGGAGAGAATTTGGGAGTGAAAGTAGCAAAAAGTGAGCCAAAATCGGACAAATAGAGCTATTTTCAGGATCCACAGTGCCTGGGCATTTCCACACGGGCTGGCCACACGCCCATGTACTAGTCCGTGTCGATTTCACACTCTGCTTCCCAAATACGCGGAAAAATCCAATTTTTAGGCTTTCTGAGCATTTTAAAGGCTATAAATACCAATTAGAAGAATAGAGAAGGGGGCAATCAGAAAAGATCGAAGTAAACACTCGAAGAACACCATCGGAGCCAACTCGGAACCGGATCTCCATCAAGATTGAAAATCTCTTTTTAATTTCTTTCGAAGTTTTATTGAGTTTCTTTATGTCTTGTGGTTTTTCTGGCTTTGAGATGTTTTCATTCAAGATTATGAACTAATCCCCTAGATACCTAGGGGATATGAAACCTATGATGAATCCTATTATTTATTTTCTGTTTTACGCGATAAACACTTTATTTTTGTTCTCAATTATGCTTATTTCTTGTTTTAATATTTTCGGGATATTTAATTAATGTTTGATGTGCTTATTTCAGTGGAGCAAAAGTCCCTGTTTAAGAGTAGATCTAGCATAATTGAGTGGATTTGCATGGAATCTTAGAAATAGGACGAAATAAATCTACCGGATTAGAGTCAAATCTAATAGGGGAATTATAGATCGAGTTAATGCGACGATAGGGGTTTTAGTTAGAAAGAGATTTCAATTAATCAACCTAGAGTCAGTTGTTCTTACTCTTGAAAGAGATATTAACATAATTAGGGATTTCTATGGATCAAGACGTAAGTGAATAAATCGTTTAATTTAGATTCATAATAATAGGTGAAGTCTAGGTGGATTCTTTCCTGGTATTGTCTATCTCATTGGTTATTATTCGATTATTTCCTTGATTTATTCTCTGTTGCATTCTTAGATAAATTAGTTTAGTAATTTTAGATTGAACACAATCACTCCAATTTGTCGGCTAAATAATAGAAAAATGGTAAATACTAGTACTTTTAGTCCTCGTGGATACGATATTCCCTACTCACCATAGCTATACTATTGTTCGATAGGTGCGCTTGCCTTTGTCGTATTTATAGTTAGTTTAGTGACTATTAGTGTGAATGAGGAAAGTTAAAAGAAAAAAAAATTTCATGAAAGGTAACATCACGATTTATAAACAAACATTTTGTCTCAAGATTAAGCAAAATGTAACCTTTTTGAACAATGGAGTGACCCATAAGAACCAAAGGAATCAAATGAGGGGCTAATTTATCCTGAATATGAGGGTTCTTAGCATAACAAAGATAACAAAAAACTCTTAAATGTGACAAGTTAGGGGTTTTATTATATAACATTTCAAAGGTACTTTTCCACTTCAACGTTGAAGTTGGTAATCAGTTAATAGTATAGTAGGCAAGTAAAACACACCCACCCTAATACTTAGTAGGAACATTGGACTAAAATTTAATGGCTCATGTAACATCTAACAAATGATGCTGTTTGCGTTCGACGATGTTGTTTTGTTGAGGAGTGGTAGTACAAGAACTTTGATGTATAATTCCCAAAGATGAGAAAAAAGAGGATCACTTAGATTTAAAAACTCTGTTCTATTTTCTTTTAAAAATCTTAATCTTCATTGAAAATTATGTTTGAACCATAGCAATAAACTGTTACAAAAGGACAATGGTGTCACTTTTAAGAGTAAGAAGATAAATCCATGTCATACGTGTAAAATCATCAACTAAAGTAAGAAAAAAAGGATGACCAATATGTGTTGGAGCTTTATAATGACCCCATAAATCAAGATAAAGTAAGGAAAAAGGAGCATCGACTCTTGGATTACAAATGTGAAAAGATTGTTGGATTTGGTGCCCTAAGTATACTATATTCATTTTGTATACTTGTATTTTTCAAACAAATTGGTTTAATAATAATATCCATTAATTACATTTATATCCTTTTTATATTGTCCTCAATGGTTTTTACACGTACAACAAAATGGAAGCAAATATTGACTTATTGGTTATCTAACGTTTAACTAGTACTAAACGGTATTATGTGGTTGGATCGTAATATGAAAAGACAACTTATATTAGTAAATGAACCTAAACATGTCCTAAGTCTAATAAAAAATGAGAAAACCTATTGAAAGGCTAATATGTCATATATCAAGTCCAATTGAGGAGATGCCTTGTCTTGAGTTTCGGAGCGGATGACTCCTAGAAGATAGAAACTAGATGTGGTTGACTGGACTGACAGTACATCGGACATGACACAGGGAGAATAAGTCCTAGATCCATTTATGAATTTGTTCACTTGTGACATTCATAGTGTGACATACCTTAATCTTGAGTGGATGAACTATGTATGCATGACTCGTATACTTTAAAGTAAGTAAAATCTTCAGTTCAAATAGATAAGGAACCGAAAGCTGGTGCGTTGAGTATACAACTACTGCATTATGTAGCATAATTCACAATAGTGGAATTCATAGCCCAATTAATGGGTAAATGATATCCTCTCATTGGTATTACATGGTAGATGAAAAGTAAATGTGGTCATGAGTCATTTGTATTTGTGATAAATGACTTGATTACTATTTGATAGTAATTAACTTTTCATGAAGGAAGATGTAATGGTTACTGTGAGATAAAATAGGATCATATTGGGAGAAGATGCGACAAAGGGATGAGGGAGACGTGTGATGTTGGGAGGAAAAAAATGTAGAAACCATTTTTCTTTTTACCAATCATTTTGACTTGTCCATAGCAAAGGTTAAGAAGAATACAAAAATAAGGGTAAAAACAAAAACAAAATAGTTTAATTTATATAAATGGAAATTAAATTGAAATTAAAATTAGATACATGAAACACATTAGTAAATTGAGCTGATAGAAATAAAGTGTAAGAACCAATATGTTTAATAGGAACGAACTTTCCAGTGGGCAATTGAACCAAAGAAGGAAGTGAAGCACATGAAACAAGATCATCAAGATACTAAGCATGATATGTCATATGGTTTGTTGCCCCAGATCCGAAATCCACTGAAAGGAACATGGTGTAGTAACCACACTTGCCATGTGTGCTTCTACTTCTAAAGAAGATGACTCATTCCCAAGTAAGTCAATATCTGCTAATACTATACATGAGTGAAGATAGGTGTTGTCCGTGAAGCAATGGATGGTGCAACATTCTTAACAAAACCTTCAATTGTGAAAACATTAGTAGCAGTAGATGCCTGAGTTTTTTTCTTTGTAAACTTAAAGTCAAGAGGAAACCAAATAAGTTTCTAACAAAACTCTTGTTTATGACCTTTAATCTTACAATGGTCACAAATCCCATTAAATTGTTTCTTCTAAAATCCTTGCTGTACATTCGAAGAATACAACATTGTAGGCTCAAGGCAATCGTACTAACTCAATTATAAAAGTAAAATAATGTATAACTTAATTATACAAGTCGAATAATGCCAATATATTGGAGACTTAGTTATTGTTTTATGTACAAGAGATAGAGAACACTAATCTGTTCATGAAAGGAACTTGTTTTTGTTAGTAAAATCAGTTTAGAAAATAGTATTTTCAGGCATGATAGAAGTTTAAAATTTTTGATGAGTCACTAAACTAACTAAAATCACGACAAAGGCAAGCGCACATATCGAATAGTAGTATAGCAATGGTGAGTGGGGAATATCGTATCCACGAGGACTAAAAGTACTAGTAATTACTACCTTTTTATTATCTAGCCGATAAATTGAAGGAATTGTTTTAAAAATTAACTAAACTAATTACTAAGAACGCAACAGAGAGCGACTTGGGAAAATATTTGAAGAAAACCAATGAGATAGACAATACCCAAGAAAGAATCCACCTAGACTTCACTTATTATTCTGAATCTAAATTAAACTATTTATTCACTTGTGCCTTGATCCGTAGAAATCCCTAAATTATGTTAATATCTCTTTCGAGAGTAAGAACAACTGACACTAGATTGATTAATTGAAATCTCTTTCTCATTAAAACCCCTATTGTCGCATTAACTCGATCTATGGATTCCCCTATTAGATTTGACTCTAATCTGGTAGATTTATGTCGTCCTATTTCTAGGATTGCATGCAACTCCACTCAATTATGCTAGATCTACTCTTAAATAGAGACTTTTTCTCCACTGAAATAAGCACATCACACTTGAATTAATATCCTGAAAATATTAAAGCAAGAAATAAGCATACATAATTGAGAACAAGAATAAAGTATTTATCATGTAATTCAGAAAATAAAATAATAAGATCCATCATAGGTTTCATCTTCCCTAGGTATCTAGGGAATTTAGTTCATAATCTGGGATGGAAACATCTCAAAATTAGGATAACAACAAGACATAAGAAACCCAATAAAACTTCGAAGGAAATTTGAATGGAGATCTTCAATCTTGAAGGAGCTCTGCTTCTGAGTTGATTCCGACAGCGTTCTTTGAGTAATTTCTTCCTTCTACTCTGCGTGCTCCCTTTAGTCCTCTTCTAATATGTATTTATAAACTTTAGAATGCTCAAGAACCCTAAAAATTGGGTTTTTCTGCGTAAAAGAGAAGCAAGGTTTGAAATTGACACGGGTTGGCACATAGGCGTATGTCTAGCCCGTGTGGCTCACACGGGCGTGTGCCCAGCCCGTGTGAAAATGCCCAGGCTGTGTGATTCCTGAAAACAGCTCTTTTTGTCCAATTTTGACCCATTTTTCGCTCCTTTCACTTCCCTATGCTCACCTAAGTATAGAAACATAAATTTAAAGGATTAGGATCATCAAATTCACTAATTCACATCATAAATCATCCAAAAACATGCCAAGCATGGGATTAAAACATGTTACTTTTATGGTTTATCAATTTTTCTTAAAATCGAGCCCTTTTTATATTTATAATAATAAACTACAATTTAAATTATATTTGTGCTATGTACGAAGGCAAACTAAGTCATTTCCCGACTTTCAACCGATTGATCTTCTCTGCTATCCTTGAACTCCGAATTTCTTTGATTGTGGACTCAAACAAATTGAATAAGTGGACTCAAACTATGAGTATTCTTGTGAAAATTGAATTTATTCTTAAAATAAATTACCATTATTTTTCGATAAAATATCGGTCCTAAAAAAGTATACCTCATTTGGTTAACTCATAATTCCTATTTATAGAGAAATAGTACAAGAATTTTATTCGAATAATGTCTAATTAAATAATAATATTTTAATAGAAAATACAGATTCCATTTAAAATAGAATTAAGAGGGCGACATCACGCCTTAATATACACTAGAGTTTGCTGCCTCTTGTATTTGATTTCATATACTCATTTGATAATTGATTTTGGAAATTGTACGAGCCCATTTGCCCGGCCCATAAAAACCAACCTGTCCAAAACCCAATAGCCTACAAGCCCAAATTACCCGGGGCCCAATACCAAGCGAGACCCAAACAACAAACCCAAAACAAACAACCCCAACCCTAACCCACTTGCACCTGCCCTCTGCCTCTGTCCCTCTGACTTCTGACTCTGCCCCCACCTGCCCTCTGCGCCGCACGTCTGCTCCACCGCCACAGTCGGCCACCGACCCTCCACCTGCCCTCCACTTGACCTGCAAAACATTTAAAAGGACAAGACATAAAGCAAAATGTATAGCAAGTAATCGGCTATAAAAGCCGATTGATTTTCATGTAGAGGGCTTTTTTTTTCTTCAATGATAAAAGGAAAAACAAACAGATTCAAACACAAGCAGATCCTGAAACAATAAGAAATCATCGAAAACGCTAAAAAACCCATTAAAAAATCGAATCAGAGACTAAAGGTGATTATTTTTTTTTTGTTTCGAAGCCTTTTCTTTTCATTTGCTTTTTATATATGCATATATTGCTGTTATTATTTTTTCTAAAATTTCTAAAAAAAAAATAAATAAACTTTACCTTTTAAAATCACAAATTCCAGTTTTAAATCGGCATTCCGTATTAGCAATTCGAGTGAATCGAGCCCAAACTTACTGGGTTCCGGTTTCTTCTCGTTTGAAGCTAAACAACGGGATATCCCTTTTGAAATCGCAATTTAAATTTTAAACAAAACACTTAATCTCGGATATTCGAAATGTCGCGCCCTAACTTACTGGACTCGACATCTAGACACTTCGAGATAAGTTTCTTTTCTTTCTTCTAAAATGGAGGCAATATTCCTAATTTGGACCTTCGAGAAAACGAGCCCTAACTTACTGGGTTCTGATTTCTCGTTTGACAAATGACGGGAGATCCTCTCCAAAAATAAAACCAAGTTTTAAAAGGCGAGCTTAGTTTTAAGAGTCTAAAGTGCCACGACCTAACTTACTGGACATGATACTTTATCTCTTCGAAAATAAGAGAGCCTTAACGTCTCTTCCAATTCCTCCAAGTTTTGGAAATAAAAAGTATCTATTTTCAAACCATTTCAAAGTTTTCAACATTAGGACATCAATCAATCGGTTTGGTACCAATTTCGGGCGTGACGAGGGTGCTAATCCTTCCTCGCACGTGAACCGACTCCCTGAGCCCATTTTCTCAAAATTCGCGGACCAAAAACATTGTTTTAGTAAATTGAAATATTTATTAAAACAAAGGTGATCCGATCTCACCCAAATAAAGATCGGTGGCGACTCCCTTCCTTTTCATTTTTTTAAAACCACGAGTCGACCGCGTGCGTTCGCTTTTAAAAAAATGGTTACGACAGCTTGGCGACTCCACTGGGGACTTATTCGCCGAGAGTCGGGCCATTGATTGATCGATTTTTGTCCTTGTAATTAAGATTGGAAAATGGTTTCAAATTCGTGTTCCTTTAAATGCATTTTCAATGTTATATTTGATCTCTTGAATACTTTGGCATTGCATTGCATGACCATTAGGGTCACACCTTTAAGTGGGAGCGAGAGCTATGCTTTCGTGAGGTTTTCACCTCCGCATGGGCTAGTGGATCGCTGGAATACATCCGTACCTATGTCTTCGTGAAGTTTTCACTTCCGCATGGCCATAGGGAAATGTATTCCAAACCGAACTCGGTCCGTATGAGCCTATAATGGGTGAGGATCGAGGAATCTGTTGGTTCGGGTACCTCGAACTTTAGAACTCAACCACATGTAAAGAGCCTAAGAACCCACCCCGAAATGAACTATGCCAGACCTTAGTAATTACCCAGATAGGTGTTTGTTTATTTCACTTGCTTTGTATTCCATGGTACTAACTTTTTGTGTTTTATTTTTCTTTGTGCATATCATTTCATATTTAAGAGGCATCGATTCACGGTCAGTTTCTGAGTTAGAAAGCTGGTTATGGAAAGCAAATTCCTTGATAAAGTGGAAGACAATGCGGCCGTCCGCACGTGGTCCGAGCAATGCCAAATAGAAAAAGGGGATAGCATAGTTGAGGGGTATGTGTCGGAGCTACGGGATTTCACCAATATCAGTGTCACGAATCGAGCTCCAAGAGTTGAAAGAAATTTGGGCTCGGTGGGATAACGAGGCGAAGCAAATCGTTCTATGGTACTTACGGTGACTCGCCTTACCGCTTGATGTCAAAATAGATAAGCACCTATTCCGAGCAATGTCCCGCTTTGGAATGTCGCTTATAGTCATTTTTCTCTTTTGGGAAGGTGGATCTGGTTCCCACGGTAGAAGAATATACGACCTTGTTACGTTGCCCAAGAATTCAGTCGACAAAGCTTTTTCCAAAGCGATTAATGGCCCAACCTTCGCGAAGAAATTGATGAACATCACCGGAATGAGCGAACAATGGGTTTCAAATGTAATGCAAAAGAAAGGCGGAGGTAAATGCATACCCTGGATATGTTTGAGAGACTTGATCTTGGCGCATCCCGATGCAAAGAAAAGGATTGACGTCTTCGCCCTGTGTGTTTACGGTCTGGTAATATTCCCAAAAGCTTTAAGGCATATCGACGAAGCAGTTATTGATCTATTCAGCCGATTAGACAAAGGGGTCACACCTGTTCCTGCCATCTTAGCCGAAACGTTTAGGTCCTTGAATGCATGCAGAAGAATGGGTGAAGGCAGGTTTATTGGATGTGCGCAGCTGTTATTGGCTTGGTTCCATAGTCACTTCTGGAAAGTGGAGAAAGTGTCCTATCGGTTTATGACAGAGAATTACTCTCCGCTAGAAGAAATAGCAGCTACACCTAGAAGAGAGGATGTGTCTGAAGAAAATTGGATCGCGCTCTTCCAAAACCTTCAAGAAGATGACATCGGTTGGAAAGCTCCGTGGTTGGTTACCGACCAAATCCTTTATCGTTGTGGAAGCTTCGACTGGGTTCCTCTACTGGGAATTTGGGGTGCCACTGCATATGCCCCTCTGCTGGTCCTGAGACAATATAATTCAAGACAGTTTGTACCAACGACATATGGGTTGGCTCAATGTGAGTTCTCATACGAAGGGGGGAGCTATAAGAAAAAGGTTAAAGAGATCTCTAGTGCCTGGAATCAGATCCATAGAATGAAGAGGTTATCCGTAGGCCCGATGATGACCTCGGAGTACAGAGAATGGAGGACTAGGAGGATCAATGACAACATTCCTGAACCGAATCCCGAGGGTGCCCGGTCAAGAGAGGAATATTTGCGGGTAGTCCCATCAGAACTGGAGATTGTGAAATGAGATTTTGAAAAGATGAGTTCGGAACTTGAAAGAAAAATAGAGAGGCTGGAAGAAGAGAAGATGCTCCTCAAGTTAGACGTAGATGGACAAAAGTTAGAAGCTGCGAGGTTAAGAAAAGAAAAAGAGAAAATAGAGGAAGACCGTGATGATCTGAAGATGGAATATAAGAAGATGCGTTTGACAATGAAAAACGCCGGATTAGGAAAAACTCCAGAGCAATGGCGACGCGAGATCCGAGAGGAAAGAGCCAAAGCTAGCAATTGGGAGAAGAAGTTCCAGGAAATGCAAACACAAAACGAGGTTCTGAGAAAGGATATGGCCGAAAACCACAAAGAGAAAAAGGGGTTAAAAGCTAAGGTGGCTGAGCTTGGACGGTCCCTACATCGCTACCAAAGCCGCAATTCAGAAAACGAACTGAAATTGAGTTTAAACAAAATTGAAGAAATGAAGGGAAAGATTGAAGAGTTAGAGACAGCATTACATGGTCATGAGCTCGAATTGAACTTTTAGAAGCAAGAGAAGAGCAATGGAAAGAGGAACTTCACCATTCCCACAGGCAAGTTAGAGATCGAGACTACCTCATGGGCGAAGCGATAGTTCAGATTTGGGAAGTGGCTGATAACCTGCAGGCCCTGGCGTCTCAAGCTGAGATCGTAAGCATGAAATACGAGCTACAGGCAGATCGTAACCAAGAGCTGACTTCTTTACTTAGAAAAATCAAAACTTTGGGTTTGAGGGCCAAAGCATATTTGTAATCCGTTTTATGTAAAGGATCTTGCCTTCTAATAAAGTCTTCTAAAATAAAGTTGATCAGAATCGATGTCTTTTTCTTGCATTCATGCATTTGCATTGCATCACATTACATGCATTTAAGTTTATAAAAAAAAGGGGTCTAATTAGCTAAAATTATCAGAGAAAAAGAAAGTGAAAAGAGAAAATGCAGGCGGAACATCACTACGGAACACGCGCTAAAAACCAAGAGAATGGATCGGAGGTTCGAACAATTCCGAGAAAGAAATGCAGGAAGAAATGCAACAACAAATGTTGAAACTCCAGCAGAAATGAAGGACCAAATGCCGGAGGCCCAGAGAAACATGATAGCACGATGGCCCAAATGCTTTGAATGGAGTAACGGACAAAGGAAAGGTCCAATGCCTCCGTCGAAGAAGAGGATAGCGAAGCGCTCCTCGGGTTTTACCCCGCCGCACTCAAGAGCCCCCGCCGAGGAATATCTCCAAAGGCCATCAATTACGATCAGGCCCCAGCAAGGACAGGATGACACTAGACCTCCCGTGAGCCATCACGTGGGCTCTGGGTCCCAACCAGGAGATAGCCCAGCCAATCCTGTTGTACCCGATTTAGATGCAGTAGAGAGAATGGGATCCAGAACAGAATCCTCAAGGCAACTAGAGGATCGTTGCAAATGGCTAGAGGAAAAGTTTAAAGCACTGGAAAGCATCGATCATCATCATGGGATCGACGCAAAGGATTTAAGTCTAGTTCCCGATTTGGTACTGCCCCATAAGTTCAAAATGCCCGAGTTTGAAAAATATAGTGGGACTAGTTGCCCGGAGGCCCACATCACCATGTTCTGCAGGCGAATGGCCAGCTACGTGAGCAATGATCAGCTCTTAATCCACTGTTTCCAAGAAAGTTTGGTGGGCGCAGCAGCTAGATGGTATAACCAGCTTAGTCGGGCCAACATTAGTTCCTGGAGAGATTTGGCTCAAGCGTTTCTGAAGCATTACAGCCACGTCACGGACATGGCACCGGATAGAATTACTCTGCAAAACATGGAAAAAAGACAAAATAAAAGTTTCAGACAGTACGCGCAGAGGTGGAGGGAGGTCGCCATGCAGGTCTAACCACCCCTCTTAGAAAAGGAAACCACCATGCTCTTCATTAATACCCTGAAGGCCCCTTTCATAACCCATATGATAGGGAGTACGACTAAGAGCTTTGCCGACATAGTGATGGCAGGAGAGATGATCGAGCATGCTATAAGGGGCGGCAAGATCGAGGCAGGAGAAAGCACTAGAAGAACCGCTCCTAAGAAGAAAGATGGTGAAGTAAATAACGTGAGTACATACAATAAGGGGTACTCGAAGGCGATCACGGTTAATCAGCCAAAGGCAGCTACTGCTGGACAACAAGGACCTGCAAGACAGGAATCGGGAACCAGACCGAATATTGAAAAGATTCAATTTACTCCAATTCCGATAACGTACAAAGAGTTATACCAGATTTTATTCAATGAGCACATCGTGTCCCCGTTCTATTTGCAACCATTGCAGCCCCCATACCCTAAGTGGTACGACTCTAACGCTCACTGCGATTACCATGCAGGGATAGAGGGGCATTCGATAGAGAATTGCCTCGTCTTTAAAAAGGTAGTCGAGAGGCTAATAAAGATGGGGGTTATAACACTCGACGACATGGTAAAAAAAGGGAACCCACTGCCCAATCACGAGGAGAGAGGGGTAAACGCGATTGGTGAGAAAGGGGTGAGGAAGATTAAGAAGGATGTCACAGAAGTGAAAACCCCATTACGAATAGTCTGGAAGGAAATGGCAAAAAGAGGATTGATAGATTCAGATCTTGCGGAAAAAGGGAGGGATATAAAGAACTACTGCGAACTCCATAAGACGAAGGAACACGAGATTCAAGAATGCGCCGAGTTTAGGATTTTGGTGCAAGGTCTTATTGACAATAAAGAATTGGAGTTTTATGAAAAAAGAGCAGAGGAAGAGGATGTATGCGCGACCGAGAAAGAATTGACAAAGCCGGGAGTTAATTATCCGAGAATCATCATTTCGCGAAACACGGAAGGCGGGGTACAGGGAAGGCCGAAAATTATAATTCAGAAACCTGCTTCTTTTCCCTACAAAGATAGTAAAAAAAGGTACCTTGGAACTATAATTGTAATGTGACGATGCTGATGGCGGAAAGCTCCACTAGCAGATCCGAGGAGGGCACGAATGAAGGGTTCTATACGCGTGAGTGGGAAGCGCTATGATCCCGGAAACAGAGGGGAAGAACTAATGAAACCAAGATCATGGCTTTGAGTGGGCGAAAAAGGAACCCAAACCCTATCAATGAACCCGTAAAAGAGGAAGAGGCCAAAGAATTCTTGAAATTCTTGAAACACAAATGAATATAGCGTGGTGGAACAACCGCATGCATAACCAGCCCGTATCTCCGTGTTAGCCCTACTTCTAAGTTCGTGAGGTACACCGCGAAGCATTGATGAAAGTACTAAATGAGACTTATGTTACTAAGGATATATCCGTCAACAAGTTAGACCGTCTGGTTAGTAACATAAGCGCCGACAATTTCATCTACTTCAGCGATGATGAAATCCCGCCCGGAGGCATGGGATCAACGAAGGCCTTGCACATAACTACCCGTTGTAAGGGGTACACTTTGCCGAGCGTACTAATAGATAATGGGTCAGCGTTGAATGTCCTACCATTGGCTACACTCAAGAGGTTTCCAATAGACAGTTCTCACATGAAAGCATGCCATAACATAGTGAGAGCGTTTGACGGCACTGAAAGAAGAGTGATAGGGAGAATAGATGTACCTTTATTGATAGGGCCTAACACTTACGAGGTGGAATTCCTGGTCATGGACATCAAACCCTCGTATAACTGCCTATTGGGGAGGCCATGGATTCATTCGGCGCGCCAGTACCTCATCATTGCACTGAAAATTAAAATCGTAACAGAAAATCGGTTGGTAACTATAAACGCGAAGAAGATATCATAGCGACTGCTTACAAAATGTGACGCGCCGTACCTAGAAACTAATGAGGAGGCTATCGAATGTTCCTTCCGATCCCTAGAGTTCGTAAATGCGACGCTCATCGCAGAGGAAAGTGAAGTTCCGGTGCCCAAGCTATCCAAAACCACCAAGATGGGATTACAAATGACGATGGAAAATGAGCACTTTGCCGGAGAGGATTGGGCAAATATCTCCAAGGGAAAGTCCGGACTCCGATCTTTGAAGGAGAAAAGAGACCGCTTTGGTTTAGGTTTTAAACCAGATGCTAAACAAATGAAGAAGGAAATGGAAAAGAAGCGAGAAAGGAGAAGGGCCCGACTGAACGGAGAAGACGTTAAGTGGGAACCGATGACATTCCCCCACATATCTCAGACCTTCATATCAGGAGGAATAATTTACCCCGGGGAAGAATCTTCTAGAGACGAATATCCCCACATCAATGCTATACACGATGAGGTGACTAATCAATGAAATCTGTTGGGCATTCGCACATATGAACCTGGAAGCACTCTAGACAATTGGACTGAAGAGGAGTTTCCTGTAGTTTTTAGAGATGATACAGAGTAATACTCAGAACACTCTTGTTGTTTTTAAGCCTAGAAACAATGAGATTTCTTTGGTGAAATAGGCTCATGTTCGGACATTTTGTTTTAATGAAATACGTCTTCAATTCTACTAAATATTCTCTCATTTTACATTTTTATCATTTATTCTTCGTTCTCATTCATATCATGTGAATAGTTGTCCTCAAATTCATTTGTTCTTTGTACACCCTTTGATACCCATTACAGGTCTCTAGACATCAACGATATGAGTAACGATACTCTGATTCGTAAGTCCGCTTTGAGCAAGAAATGTGTTCAGATGAATCTCAGGATTTTGAAAATGACACAGAATGCGACTTGCCTCCAGATTTGTTGAGAATGGTAGAGCAAGAAGAAAAGCAGATCCTACCCCATAAAGAGTCGGTAGAAATGGTGAACCTAGGAGAGGGCAAGAAGTGAAGGTTGGAGCCCATATTATCGCGAAAACCAGCGAAACCTCATTGAATTACTCCATGAATTCAAGGATGTGTTCGCATGGTCGCATCAAGATATGCCCGACTAAGCAATCGATATCGCAAAGACATCGATTGCCCATAAGAGAAGAATGCAAGCCAATCCAACAGAAGCTCCGAAGAATGAGACCGGATGTCTTGTTAAAAATAAAGGAAGAACTCGAGAAACAATTTAATGCTGGGTTCTTGCAAGTAGTTAAATACTCGGATTGGGTAGCTAATATTGTCCCGGTCCCCAAGAAGGACGGGAAAGTATGGATGTGCGTGGACTACAGAGACCTAAACAAGGCCAGCCTGAAAGACAACTTCCCGTTGCCTCACATCGACACCTTGGTAGACAATACAGCAGGCTATTCGTTGTTCTCTTTCATGGATGGTTTCTCGGGGTACAACCAAATAAAGATGCATCCTGAGGACATGGACAAGACAACGTTTATAACCATGTGGGGAACATTTTGTTACAAGGTAATGCCATTTGGGCTAAAAAATGCGGGGGCGACATATCAGAGAGCCATGGTAACTTTATTCCATGACATGATGCACAGGGAAATTGAGGTTTACGTCGACGACATGATCGCCAAGTCCCGAACTGAAGAAGAGCATGTGCAGGTCTTGAGAAAGTGTTCTTGAGGCTGAGAAAATTCCATTGAAGCTTAACTCACAAAGTGTACCTTCTGAGCTCGGTCCGAAAGCTACTCGGTTTATAGTCAGTGAAAAGGGGATTGAGGTTGACCCGGATAAAGTCAAAGCCATACAAGAATTACCTCCACCACGTACCCAAAAAGAAGTTAGAGGTTTCTTAGGAAGGCTAAATTACATCGCCCGGTTCATTTCACAACTAACCGAGAGGTGTGACCCCATATTCCGTCTCCTCAAGAAACACAACCCAGGCACGTGGGATGAAGAATGCCAGAAGACCTTCGAAAAGGTAAAACAATACCTGTCCCATGCTCCGGTATTAATGCCGCCTCAACCGCACAAGCCATTAATCCTTTACTTGACTGGTGCTTGATAATTCGATGGGATGTGTCTTTGGGTCACTGATGAGTCGGGGAAGAAAGAAAGAGCAATATACTACCTTAGTAAAAATTTACGAATGTGAAACGAGGTACCCGCCAATTGAGAAATTATGTCAGCCTTGATTTGGACAACTCGAGACTAAGGCAATATATGTTGTATCACACGACATGGCTCATCTCAAAGCTAGATCCCCTTAAATATATGATGGAATCTACTGCCTTGAATGGAAGGATGGCCAGATGGCAGATTCTACTTTCTGAATTTGACATCGTTTATGTAAACCAAAAGGCGGTAAAAGGGAGTGCAATAGCGGACTTTCTAGCCGATGTGAGAGCCCTTGAAGACTATGAGCCCTTAGATTTTGATTTCCTAATGAAGATTTAATGTACGTGGCGCACAATCAAGAAGGCGCCTTCGAAGACTATCCTTGGAAACTGAATTTTGACGGGGCATCAAATGCCGTGGGCAATGGAATTGGGGCAGTCCTGATGTCCCCAAAAGGAGACTATTATCCATTCACTTGCAAACTGGATTTCGATTGCACTAATAATATGGCTGAATACGAAGCTTGCATTATGGGTCTCCGCGCCGCTATCGAACGTAAAATCAGGGTATTGGAAGTTTATGGAGATTCTACCTTGGTAATCTATCAACTCAAAGGAGAATGGGAAACCAGAGATCCAAAGCTGGTTATCTACAAAAGATTGGCCCAAAATTGATCGAGAGTTTGATGACATCACTTTCAATTACCTACCCAGGGGCGACGAATCGATGGTCGATGCTCGCCACCACCAGCTTCCATGGTCCGAATAAACGAAAGCGAAGATATGAAACCAATACAAATAAGCATTCATCAAGACCCAGCCCATTGCTACAATGTCGAGGAAGGAGAGAAAGCTGGCCCACCATGGTACTACGATATACTGCGGTATGTGAAAAATCGCGAATACCCAGATCAAGCGACTGAGAATGATAAAAAGACGCTGAGAAGACTAGCCTGTGATTACGTCCTGGATGGAGAAGTCTTATACAAGAAAAGAAAAGATCAAGTGCTGCTAAGATGTGTGGGCGCCGCTAAGCTAAGTTAATCTTGGAAGAAGTCCATGAAGGTGTCATGGAACTCATGCTAATGGTTTCACAATGGCCGAACAAATAATGAGGTTTGGATATTATTGGTCCACTATGGAGGGAGATCAGATCAACTATGCCAAGAAATGTCATAAATGTCGATTTATGGAGACAAGATTCACGTGCCCCCATCACCTTTACATGTTATGACTTCTCCATGACCATTTTCCATGTGGGCATGGATGTCATTGGGCCGATATCGCCAAGGCTTCAATGGACATCGGTTCATCTTTGTAGTTATTGACTATTTCACAAAATGGGTAGAGGCGGCTTCATATGCTAACGCCACTAAATCAACAAGTAGTCGATTTTTGAAAAAGAGATCATTTGTCGATATGGAATGCCTGAGAGGATCATATCAGACAATGCACTGAACTTAAACAATAGCACGATAGCAGGGGTTTGTAGTCAATTCAACATCAAACACCACAATTCGTCACCGTATCGTCCAAAAATGAATGGGGCCGTGGAAGCAGCCAACAAGAATATCAAAAGATAGTGGGAAAGATGATCGAGACTTATAGAGATCGGCATGAGAAGTTGCCGTTTGCACTCTATGCTTATCGGACATCCGTTAGAACCTCTACTGGGGCAACACCTTTCTCATTGGTCTACGGGATGGAAGCGGTTCTACCTATTGAAGTGGAAATACCTTCTCTTCGAGTGTTGTCGAAGTAAAACTGGATGAGGCCGAATGGATCCAAGCTCGATATGATCAGTTGAATTTAATTGAAGAAAAGAGATTGAGGGCTATTCGTCACGGTCAGATGTACCAAAGACGAATGATGCGGGCTTATGACAAGAAAGTTCGGCCAAGAGAATTCTATGAGGGGACCTCGTCTTTGAAAAAGATCCTTCCCATACAAAAGGATTACAGAGGAAAATGGATGCCAAACTGGGAAGGGCCGTATGTGGTAAAGAAAGCTTTCTCGGGAGGTGCACTGATTCTGACTGAGATGGACGGGAAAAGCTTGCCCAATCCCGTGAACTCGGATTCAGTTAAAAAGTACTTCGCTTGAAACCGAAGAGGCCAAGGCGAAAACCCGCAAAGGGCGCTTGGAGAATTCAAAAAAAAAATAGAAGAAAAGAAAAAGAGGAGAGGCCAAGGCGAAAACCCGCAAAAGGGCGCCTTGAGACCAAAGGGCTTTCGAGTTGAAAACCCGAAAAGGGCGGCTCAAATTTTGATTGGACACGTAATCTTGCATCGCTAGAATCAACAGAAGAGGAAGCACGTGTATAATTGGGGCATCAACAAAATACTTTGAGTCTTTTAAACACATGCTAAAGCTCAAAACAGTCTTTATGAAACGTGTATAGAAGCCCAGTCGGCGATGTCTAGGGTGTTTGATTTGTGTCTTGCTCATTTTTACTATTGTTGGATTCTTTCTTACCGCAAGAAGGATTTATTCCCGATCAATTTCCTCATATCATCGATAATTCTTTAAAAAAAAAAAAAACTCTCCTTGAAATTAATTTATTGTTGCCCATCATTCATAAACATGTTGCATTGAAATAATAATGGATGAACTGATAATTTCACAAAAGAAAGTTCTACGTATTACTTTGGAAATCTCTAGACAAAGCAAGAAACCGAAACGGGACAATTGTTTAGAACTTTCACATACCCAGATTGAAGACATTGAGGAAGGAAGGATCCCAAAGGAGACCATCTCTCCAAGTTCCTCGCCCAATTCATTAATTACCTAGTCATCCAGAAAGTGGTACGACAGTTGAATTTTTGACCAGGAAAGATTCGAAAACCCAAAATTGCTAAGGAACGAATCCAAAACAAACCAAGCCAGGTATCCTTCGAGAAGAAGATGAGAATCCCGGGAAAGACAGCTAGAAGTCAATATAGGCCTGCGTCCTGAGGCCTAAAATGGGCCTTGAAATTCCCACAAGGGAAAGTCATTCATACAAAAATAGTTACTGCAAAGGAAACAAATACGAAACCTTGATAGATACATAGATGATAATACCTCAAATAGGAAATCACACTCATGACATTCTGACTCATCATGCTCATGGCATCCTAATCATTAGGCATAAGCATGTACTCATTTTACAAAGTTACGTCCCCAAGAGAACACTGCAGCTTGGCGCGGATCTCGCCTCCCCGAGTATGCAAATGGAGCGATTGAAGAGCGATTTGACGCTCCCGGTTGCGAGAAGCGGATCGAAGACATCGACCGTGATCCACGAGTTTGTAGGGATCAGATTGAAGAAAGCGATTTGACATTCCCGAAGTTGCAGAAGCGGATCGAAGATATCACCGGTGATCCACGAGTTTGTAGGGATCGATTGAAGAAAGCGATTGACATTCCCGAAGTTGCAGGAAGCAGATCGAAGACATCAGTCTGGTGATTCCTGAGTTTGTAGGGATTAGATTGAAGAAACCAAATTTGACATTCCTGAAGTTGCAGGAAGCAGATCGAAGACATCAGTCTGGTGATCCCTGAGTTTGTAGGGATCAGATTGAAGAAAGCAGATTTGACATTCCTGAAGTTGCAGGAAGCAGATCGAAGATATCAGTCTGGTGATCCCTGAGTTTGTAGGGATCAGATTGAAGAAAGCAGATTTGACATTCTTGAAGTTGCAGAAGCGGATCGAAGACATCGACCGGTGATTCCCGAGTTTGTAGGATCAGTTGAAGAAAGCAAATTTGACATTCCCGAAGTTGCGGAAGCGGATCGAAGACATCATCACGGTGATCCCCGAGTTTGTAGGGATCAGATTGAAGAAAGCAGATTTGACATTCCTGAAGTTGCAGGAAGCAGATCGAAGATATCAGCCTGGTGATCCCTGAGTTTGTAGGGATCAGATTGAAGAAAGCAGATTCGTTATTCCTGAAGTAGCAGGAAGCAGATTGAAGATAGCAGGTTTGACATCCCTGAAGTTGCAGGAGCAGATCGAAGATACAAGACTTATCTCCCTAAAGGCGCAACAGCATATTGGAGCCGCAATGTCCTATCACGTCGAAATAGCGATGGTATGAGTCAAAGCAACAAGATGTGATGGATGAAAATGAGGCTACAAAAGAAGTCAGAGCTTAGCAGACCCGGGCAAAATGGGCTTTTCGAAAGTCTTTGCTCCATTCTCGTTACACGACAATGAGCAAAGAGGGGCAGCTGTACGAGCCCATTTGCCCGGCCCATAAAAACCAACCCGTCCAAAACCCAATAGCCTACAAGCCCAAATTACCCGGGGCCCAATACCAAGCGAGACCCAAACAACAAACCCAAAACAAACAACCCTAACCCTAACCCACTTGCACCTGCCCTCTGCCTCTGTCCCTCGACCTCGACTCTCCCCCCACCCCCTCTCGCGCGCCGCACGTCTGCTCCACCGCCACAGTCGGCCACCGACCCTCCACCTGCCCTCCACTTGACCTGCAAAACATTTAAAAGGACAAGACATAAAGCAAAATGTATAGCAAGTAATCGGCTATAAAAGCCGATTGATTTTCATGTAGAGGGGCTTTTTTTTTTCTTCAATGATAAAAAGAAAAACAAACAGATTCAAACACAAGCAGATCCTGAAACAATAAGAAATCATCGAAAACGCTAAAAAACCCATTAAAAAATCGAATCAGAGACTAAAGGTGATTATTTTTTTTTGTTTCGAAGCCTTTTCTTTTCATTTGCTTTTTATATATGCATATATTGCTGTTATTTTTTTTTCTAAAATTTCTAAAAAAATAAATAAATAAACTTTACCTTTTCCGGCCACCGCGCGCGGTGGCCGGCGCGACGGAGAACGACGATCGGGGCAGTGCCAGAATCCCCTTCTCCCTTAGACCTACAGAGAAAAAAAAAGAGAGGGATTAGTTTTTTTTAAGCAAGCAGCAGAAATGAAAAAAAAAAGAAAAGAATCTGCATTTATAAAGGGACCAAAACGACGCCGTTTAGGGCCTGTTTCAGTGGCCCCAAAACGACGCCGTTTGGCGTGACCCGACGCGACCCGACCCGGTACCCGGAGGGATCCGCGTGTTTTTGCGGAAGGGTCTATTTGCGCATCTGACCCTTCCGCATTTTTCCCTTTCTAATCCGGTTTACATCGATTTCAAAATTTGCCCCAATATATTTTCTTAAGTTCCAATTTGGTCCTCCCTCAACACGCTGCGTTTGGTTTGCTGGGAAATTTATCCCTTCGGTCCCCTATCTTCCACGAGCGTGCTATTTTGGCCCCCAAAACCCGTTTTATTTAACAATCGACCCGAACTTTCATTTTTAGCACAATCGAGTCCATTTTCGATTATTTTGTAATTCTACCACCTTTGCTATTATTTAATTTTCTCATTTTTTGTTACCTTATTATTTATCATTGTTAATATTATTTTATTATTACCACATTATATTATTATTATTAGTATTACTATTATTATTTTATTATATTTTACATATGTGAACATTTCATGTGCTTATATTAGGTTATTATTTTATCTATTCATTTTATTAGTATTACTAGTATTATATTATTATCCACGACTATTATTTTTATTAAATATCATTACCATTACTATACTTATATTTTTATTTAAAATTATAACCATTATGTTTATTACTATTATTTTCAATATTATTATATATGTCGTTATTTACCATTTTATTTTAATAATATTATTACATTATTATTATCTTGCCTAGTATTATTTATTCTATCTCTAAATATCACTACTACATTGCATTCGTCTTTTACACGTTACTATTATCGTTTGTTGTCCTCATTATTATTCTTATCATTATAATATCATTATTATTATTATTATCATATCATTATTTATATATATAGTTTTGCTTATTTATATATATTATTTCCTTCATCAATCGCCTCATTATTTTCATACGTCATCATCATTTTCAAGTTATTAATATAGGTATTATTATCGTAATGCTTTCATTTTACCCTTACCTATATCGTCATTTTTATTATTCTTATCAATACTCTTTTTGTTCGTCGCACCAATCTTTCTCAAGACCTCAACTTTTATAACAACCAATACTCCGTGTTAGCAATTCGAGAGAATCGAGCCCTAACTTACTGGGTTCGATTTTTTCTCGTTTAAGCTAAACAACGGAAGATCCCTTTAAAATCACAAATTCCAGCTTTTAAATCGGCATTCCGTATTAGCAATTCGAGTGAATCGAGCCCAAACTTACTGGGTTTCCGTTTCTTCTCGTTTGAAGCTAAACAACGGGATATCCTTTTGAAATCGCAATTTAAATTTTAAACAAAACACTTAATCTCGGATATTCGAAATGTCGCTACCTAACTTACTGGACTCGACATCTAGACACTTCGAGATAAGTTTCTTTTCTTTCTTCTAAAATGGAGGCAATATTCCTAATTTGGACCTTCGAGAAAACGAGCCCTAACTTACTGGGTTCTCGATTTCTCGTTTGACAAATGACGGGAGATCCTCTCCAAAAATAAAACCAAGTTTTAAAAGGCGAGCTTAGTTTCAAGAGTCTAAAGTGTCGCGACCTAACTTATCGGACATGATACTTTATCTCTTCAAAATAAGAGAGCCTTAACGCCTCTTCCAATTCCTCCAAGTTTTGGAAATAAAAGTATCTATTTTCAAACCATTTCAAAGTTTTCAACACTAGGACATCAATCAATCAGTTTGGTACCAATTTCGGGCGTGACGAGGGTGCTAATCCTTCCTCGCACGTAACCGACTCCCGAGCCCATTTTCTCAAAATTCGCAGACCAAGAACATTGTTTTAGTAAATTGAAATATTTATTAAAACAAAGGTGATCCGATCTCACCCAAATAAAGATCGGTGGCGACTCCCTTCCTTTTCATTTTTTTAAAACCACGAGTCGACCGCGTCGTTTACTGTTTTAAAAAAAAAATGGTTACGACAGAAATCATTGACTTTCTTATTATAAATAGATTTCATATACTCATATGATATTTGATTTTAAAGTATAATTAAGTCACCCCTTAAAATTATAAAATATTAAAAATAGACATTGGGGTTCTCCTAAATATGTATGTGCCTTATAGTGTTTGTTTACATCGTTCATATGGAGTAGCATGTATATATATAGACATTGGGGTATGCCACTCAAAATGTTTGTTTACATTGTTCATAGTACATTCACGTAGAGTAGCATGTATAAAATTCATAATATGAGAATATATAGAAAAGGCAACTATGGTTTATGTTTATGCAGTAGGGTAGGATGCTTGCATTGCAATGCCACAAAGGCCTTCCTTTGCATCCACATCTCTTTGCATCCTAATGTAGCCTTCTTCACCCCAGCTACTGCCCCAAGAGTTCTTCACCAACCAATACTTAGTCCCACCATCCTCTCCATATCCAACAGCCGTCACTCCGTGGTCCAGATCGGTGCCACAACTTCCCGTAAACACACCACCCGAGTAGAACTGGAAGTCGAACCCCCCGGCATCGATGGCAACAGAAACAGGTTGGTTGGCAACGGCCTTCTGCAATGCATCTTCACTATTGGCAGGCACATCTTCAAACCCATTTATCTTAGCCGCATGGTTGGCTTCTTCGTTGGTATTGCAAGTGCCATCGACTCCCTTGTAGGGGTAAATGGATTCGGTTGTTAGGCCTTTGTTCTTCTCGATGAATTGGAATGCATCGTCCATTAGACCACCTTCGCAGCCTTGATCCTCACCCTTGGTGTCACAGTCCACCAGTTCCTGCTCGGACAAGGAAATTAACTTTCCTGTTGTCAGCTTAGTAACCCCTTCCATGGCTGCCACGGCCGAGAACGCCCAACAGCATCCTATATTTCAGCATCCCATGATCGAGACACACAGATAGTTAGAACACAACACAGATAAAGAACAAAGCAAAGTAATATTTTAGTAATGTTTCTAAGAACAAGAAATTAGAGCAGACCGCATTGGCCTTGGTCCTTGATAGGTGTAACAGCTCCTTTCTTTCTCCAATCCACGGTAGAAGGCAATGCGGTGGCGTTCTCGTATTTGAAAGTGGTAGCCGTGTTGGAACACATATGGCACTTGAACCCATTTCGAGAAGTAGTGAACTCTTGGTTGGTTAGATCTGCAAATTGGTTCACACCGAGCTTGTACGGCTTGTTGTTGGCAGCATTGAAAGAGTCGATGCGTGCCACATTTTGTTTGAAAATCTGGAAACGCTTTTGCCTCTCGTTGGTGTCCTTGTAAACTCGTCCGAATTGGACCATCCATTGTTGATGCCTCTCGTACATGGATGCATCTTCAAGAGCAGTGCGGGATGTGGCTTCACATACACCCAATATGAAGAATAGTAAGGCCAAATAAAGGAATTGATGATGAAGCTGGTTTTTGGAAGCCATGGTGGAAGAAGAGTTTGCGATTAAATAGAAAAATGAAGAGGCACACCAAATGTGATGAATTCCTAGACTTATATATGGTCCAATTCTTTCCCCATCTTGGCTTTCTGCTGCGTGCCCTGCAAAGTCTTGTTTATGATAATTGTTTTGATAAATAATTAGAAAAATGATAAGGCACACCGACTGTGATGTATTCTTAATTTGGAAACTATATAGTCCAAAGTCCAAATTGTTGCGATGCATATTTGAGGTGTTTTCAGGACACATATCTTGTCTATATGCTTGCCCTTCAACATCCTATGATAAAGACCCATTGTCAGCATTGTTTGATAAATTAATCTAAATCAAGTGCAGTTTATTTGGAGACTTAATTTGTAGTTGATCGAATTAATGCAATTGGGAAGCCGGAGGAGTCTGATTTTGTATTCAAAAGCCTTCGCATGAATGAAACCAAACAAAATTGCTATCTCACCCTGCCATTTCGTTCATGTCACCCAAAAACATGTGCAATGTCATGTTGGATTATCACCTTTGAGCATGACCCAAAAATATATTATGACTATTTATTTGTGAATTAAAATTATATGTTCGCTTGTTTCCATGGGCCAAGAATTTGGTGCATGAATAACATGTATATAACGGTTCAGACCTTATAAAGTTGTTAATTGCTTAAGTTGCTAACTTAGAATGAAAGTTTCTAATTACAATGATGATTACGACTTATACTGTACAAACTGTAAAAAGAAAAAATTTAATGAAGAACACCAAAATTTGTTTACATAAGTCGGTTTCTCTATATTTGCTGAGCTTAGCTCAGTGAATAATTCCACTATTTTTAACATACAATACAACAAGTGAATCACGCACTATCACTCCCAAGTTTAGAGATCTTACATTTGTGTTTGACAAAATACGTTAGCGAACAAAGATAAATATAAATAATTATATAAACAAATAAAACAACTTAATATAAGCAAATGTTTATATAATAAAATTACAATTTGATCACTAATATTTTTTTTGGTCACCCGACTGTTAAGCGGCTACCCGTATCACATTTTTAGTTTATATAATAACATTTTTTTAACTAAGATTTTATGCTTTCTATCAATTGCACATTGATTTCATGCAAAATTATTAAAATTTGATTTTTTTAAAAAGTAAAAAATTCTGAAAAACATTGAAAATAAAAAAAAAATTAAATTAAACAAAAATATATGAAATTTTTTAAAAAGGTAATGTGAGAGAAAATTATGGAAAATTCTTTTTAAAATTTCCAAATTTTCTCTATTTGTATCATCTATATAAAAATATTGTTGGGGATCGACTTGTATAAACAACGAAATAGAAAAGGTTGAGAAGATTGAACACATTTTACGTGGAAAACTTCTTTGAAGAGGATAAAAACCATGAGTAAAGAAGGCTTCGACTTTTCACCAAATAAGAAAACAAACGAGAGTACAATATGGAGAACATAAATCTAAATACACTAAACGTACAAACCTAAAACCCCAAAAATAAATCCCTAACTCTCATAGAGCAAACTCAAAAACAAAACCTTTACTTTCATAGAGTTCTCTCAAAAGGGATACAAAATTTTCTCCATAGTTACCACGAAAATTCTCACTAAAACTTATCTACGACTATATCTTGTTGCCCCCAAAAGAAAGGCCCTATACTTCTACATATTTTATTGCCTCTTAATTGGCCTTTCAAAACAGGGATACAATGACCCCTTTTATAGGTAAAGATTAGTGGTCTAATCAGACTAAAATATCCATAAAGTAATCAGAGTTTAACTGGGAAAAAAGATAACATAGTTTAACTGGAGAAGAAACCCGATTTATGTGGGGAACAAGTTGCCACGTTGCAACGTGCCCATTTGCGTCGTTACGACGTCATCCGTCGTCGCAACGTCGGGAAGCTTCTTGTCATGATGTCACCGTCTATTCGACCAAAAATACGAGGCACAACTCACAAATATCCACCTTGACTCGTATTTACCATACCTTCTTCTCCATGCCCCATCACGGGCCGAACTCGATCTTTGAAGAATGTCAACGAAGCCCAAACCATTCTTGAACTTGGGAATCGAAAGACTCCTAGTCTTCAAATCAAGGTTGTATAATGCAACTAGGGCCACTGATACACGAACAGACATGTGCTTCACAACAAGATAGAAAACACCGAGCAAATAAACTCGCTCCACTTGACTGTCACCCTTTGCGACCAACATTGCTTTAAACACCCTACTTTATCCGAAACTACTACAATCTGAAATCTTTGATACCATTGAACTTTTCGATATCTAAATTTGTTAACGCCATCCCCGAAAGGGTCGATTGTGGAATCCAAACCAAGCTCTGTTACCAATTTGTTTGGGGTTGACCCGTATAAACAACGAAATAGAAAGGGTTACGAAGATCGAACACAAATTTTACGTGGAAAACTCATCCAAAAAGGATAAAAACCACAAGCAAATGAGGTTTCGGCTTTTCACTAAATAAGTAAACAAGCGGGAGTACAATATGAAGAAAATAAACCTAAATGTACTAAACGTACAAACCCAAAACCCCGAAAATAAAACCCTAACTCTCATAGGGAAAACTCGAAAACAAAACCCTAACTTTCATAGAGTTCTATCAAAAGGGGTACAATATTCTCTCCATAGTTATCACAAAAATTCTTACCAAAACTCATTTACGAGCAGGGGCGAAGCCAGGGAGGGGCTGGCATGGGCCCCGCCCCCCCTAAAATGTAAAATTGCTATTTAGGCCCTTAAAAATTTTTAAAAATTTTAAATTAGTAAAGGTAAAATTGTACTTTGGCCCCCCTAAAATTATAAAAATTCAATTTAATCCTTTACAAATTATAAAGATATAAACTATAAAAAATTAAAATTTCATCCGGCCCCCCTAAAAAATTGTTCTGGCTTCGCCCCTGTCTGCGAGTACATCTTATCACCCCAAAAGAAAAGCCGTGTAGTACTACATCTTTTATTACCTCTTAATTGGCCTATCAAAACAAGGATACAATGGCCCCTTTTATAAGCTAAGATAGAGGTCTAATCAGACTAAAATATCCATAACGTAATCAGAGTTTAACTGAAAAAAGATAGTAGAGTTTAACTGGAGAAGAAACCTGATTTATGTGGGGAACATGTTGCCACGTCGTAACGTCCACATTTGCGTCATCACGATGTCGTCTTTCGTTGCAACGTCAGGAAGCTTCTCGTCGTGACGTTGCCGTCTGTTCGGCCGAAAATACGAGGCACACCCCACAAATATCCTATACCCATTCTTTAAAAAATATACAAAATTAGTAAAGATTTATAAAAACGATAAAAATCTTAAAATAATTAAAAATTATAAAAATTAAAATCTAACTATCCTAAGCTTATCTAACATATACAGTTCCAGAGTTGCTGAGAGTAGCCTTTGTCTCCAAATAGATTTATCATTAAAGCTCACTCTCTTTCTACTTTTTTGGGTCTTAAGTAAGGGTGAATAACCAATATATACTAAAAAAATAAAAAATTTATGGAATTGAGCCGATTTTTAGAAAATTTACGGAAAAGGGCCATTTCCCCTAAAAATGCGTCCACGCCAGCGCGTTTTGAGGGGAAATGCCAGCAAAGTGCGCCCCTGGGGACGCGCTTTGTTGGAAAATTTAATTTAATTAAAAAACTAAAACTTCTTATTTATTTAATATATTAAAACTAAATTATAATAAAATAAAAAATAAAAAACAACTTCTTATTTTATTACATATATTAATCTTAAATTACAATAAAATAAAAAATAAAAAAAACTTCTTATTTATTTAATTTATTAAAACTAAATTACAAAAAATAAAAATAAAAAAAAACTTCTTATTTATTTAATATATTAAAACTAAATTATAATAAAATAAAAAATAAAGAAAACTTCTTATTTATTTAATATATTAAAATAAAATAAAAAATAAAAACAACTTCTTATTTTATTACATATATTAATATTAAATTACAATAAAATAAAATATAAAAAACAACTTCTTATTTTATTACATATATTAATATTAAATTATAATAAAATAAAAATAAAGAAAACTTATTATTTATTTAATATATTAAAACTAAAAAATAAAAAATAAGAAATAAGAAATAAAGAAAACTTCTTATTTATTTAATATATTAAAACTAAATTATAATAAAATAAAAATAAAAAAACAACTTCTTATTTTATTACATATATTAATATTAAATTACAATAAAATAAAAATAAAGAAAACTTCTTATTTATTTAATATATTAAAACTAAATTACAAAAAATAAAAAATAAGAAAACTTCTTATTTATTTAATATATTAAAACTAAATTATAATAAAATAAAAAATAAAGAAAACTTCTTATTTATTTAATATATTAAAATAAAATAAAAATAAAAAACAACTTATTTTATTACATATATTAATATTAAATTACAATAAAATAAAATATAAAAAACAAGTTCTTATTTTATTACATATATTAATATTAAATTACAATAAAAAAATTAAACAATAAAAAACAACTTTTTTTAATAAAAAAATAAAAAAAAATTATTACAATTTAAAAAATAAAAAAGCCGATTCGAATCAATGTTGATGCCGGTCGGAATCAGTGCCACACGGGGGCGGTCGGCGGTTACGCGCTGGATTCCTCCTTCTTCTAGCTTCCTGGGGGTCGTGGAACCTCAAGCGGGATTCCGATTCCTCCGCACTGGTCCGGTTGTGGGTGTTGCGAGGATGACCCACCTTGATAAAATAACGACCCGGAGGTGTTTGCATAAACCACGGCGGGGTGTCCAATCCGTATGGCGAAGGAGGCTGGTAGAAAGAAGTGCTCCCCGGCGGCGCCTCCTGTGATCCTCACGCGACGACGGCCTCAAGATCGGCTGGCCAGTCGGAGTAGTCGGGAACGGACTCGAACCCGACCATGCATTCCAACTTGGGGTGGGACTGGGAAAAGGAAACATATACGGGTTAGGATACATATAAGGGGTAGGGTACACACCTGGCATAAAGGGTGAAGGCTGTGATGTCGGTGTCGTCAACCGAACCGATGGGCTCGGTGGATCGTGTGGGCGCTATTCTTGCCGGCCGTGATCGTGTGTTACGCTGTTGATGGCCCCGCCTCATCACCCCTTCTCCTTGAATTTAAAGGGCCCCGACGTTCCTTTGTTAACGGTTGCCGCCGCTTCTTCTTCCGACAACATATACGGCTTACCATGGATCCTAAACCATGGCATGTATTCCGGCACGCACGCTAACTCAGGGACGACGATCGGTTCTCGGATAGGTAAGTAGTCATACCGGTTCTTCCACGTCTCGATATGTTCGACCAAAATCTTGGCCAATCCATGTGCAATCGCCAGAAGTCCACTTTGTGCTCATCATCGAGCACCTCGGGTGGCACGGGATCGGCACCGAATCCAAATTGTCGCAGAAACCCGATCCGATCGGGTGCATCTCCACGGTTGCATAGGTGATCAATGGGACCTTCACGTACCAACGCTTGATTTTGCAAGAACTCCTCCCGAATTACTTGCTCGAATTGCCGGATCCTCGTGACGGTGTCCATTGAAACTATATTAACATTACCAAAATATTAGTTATATACATAATACTAAACACTAAATACGAAATACTAAATTATAAATACGAAATTCGAAACTTACTTGTGATTCTGACCGTTGGTCCAATAGAAGCCGTATATCTTCAAGCGAGGTAGGTATTCCAAAGATAACTCGCCAATGGTTCCACCTAATTAAATAAATTTTTAGCATACAATTATACTATAAATCTACGTAATAATTGTAAAATATAACATTAAATTTACCTCCTTATCAGTGGGAATGAATATGGTTGGTCGAGTTGAGGACGTAAAAATGGAAATCGAAACCGTGCCCATGACTGCAGTAGTGATAGGCAACCTCCGATTTTCACTTTACTCGACCGCGTCTCCCCGCACATCTCCCGATACAACCTCGATAGCACGCGGACTTCAACTCAATTCACCGGCATGCTGCAAATCAACAAGTTTCAGCACCATCTCAAGTGGACGAGGTTTCTAGAAAGGTCCGCATCGATAGCCTCCAATTATCTCAAGAATGTATGCCCGAGCATACCGTATTCTTTCAATTTGGTCGAACCCTCATCCGGCTCCGGGAATGTGTCTCGTAACCATGCCGTCTCGATCCGAGCTCCTTGAATTTTATCCAAAATGGCACCGAGAAGCTCGTAGCATACGGCTCCCCAATCACCGTGGTTGCGCACCGGTGACTACCGACCCGGCCCACCGTAATCCCAATCGCAAATCGCACATCTTCCAGAGTGATGGTACACTCTCCGCATGGAAGATGGAAAGTGTGCGCCTCGGGTCTCCACCTCTCTATCAACGCATCCGATCAAAGGCGGCTCCAACTTAAACCCCTACCTATCGTGGCCACGTGCCAAAAACCGCTTCCCGCAGTAATTTCTCGATCAACGACGATGGGGACCATGCATGTTGCGAATATAACATTCCAACACCCGATTTACAGATCATTTAAAAAATTATAAAATAAAATTGCATAATTGTAAAAAATATTAAATAATATTGAAAAATTAAAATTAAAACTTACCATTTCCATTTGCTCGACGGAGATGTGCTTGTTGCCTAGACGAAGTAATTCCCCGGCCATTGTAATACGATCGAAAATTTTAAAATTTTCCAAAAAAAATATATTAAAAAAATTTAAAAAAGGGCTTTTTTGTAAATAGTAAAGGACTATTTTAAAATTTGAGAGTAAATTTCAAGGACTTTGAGAGAAAATTGAGAGAAAATTGAGAGAAGGATTAAAGTGTGAAAAAAATAAAAGGGTTGGGGGTTTTTATAGGGAAAAAAAATGACCGTTGGGCCTTTTGACCGTTGGCCAAAAGCGCGCGTCCCGTGTGCGCGCTTTGTCGGCATTTCCTCAAAACGCTACCGACGTGGACGCGTTTTGAGGAAAATCGGCCATTTTCCGTAAATTTTCTAAAAAACGGCTCAATTCCGTAATTTTTTTATTTTTTGGTATATTTAGATAATTTACCCCTTAAATAATGGTGTTGGAGTCTTTTTTAAATTGAATAGTGCATTATATATACACACACGATTTTCAGGGTGTTGAAAGGAAACGTGGTGTGGGTGAAAAGACAAATAGAAGAATGTTTATTGTTTATTGGGTCAATGCTACCAAACTACCAACGCAAATGTGGAAGTGCATACTATGTATTGCCGCTGAAATTCTAGCAACTCAAATGAGCTTGGAACTAAATATACCAATTACGAGCCTAAGGATGGAAACTACAAATGCCACTCAACCTTCTCCAATCCATAAAAAAAAAAATTTTAAACATTTTTTATAACTTTTTCATAATTTATCTATTTTTTTTTAAAATTTTATAAGTTTAATTTTTAAATTTTTTTATATAAGTTGTTTCTAGAATTTAAATATTTTTATAATATTTTTATCATTTTTATATCTTAATTTTTTAAAAATATTTTTTTAGAACTTTATATGTTTTAAATAAAACTAGGGTCAAATTGTCAGAAAATATAAATGTTAAAGACTAAAATTATCATTATACTAAAAAAAGTGTCATTATTAGATACTAAAGTGCTAGGTGAGCCAAAAATGAAATAAATTTGAAAACATCCGCGAAATAATTGAGACTTGACATGTAATAATTAGAACAATTGGGGTCCCCTAAATATAAAATATTTCATTTTGCAATATAAATAAGTCACACCTTAAAATTATAAAATATTAAAAATAGACATTGGGATTCTCCTAAATATGTATGTGCCTTATAGTGTTTGTTTACATCGTTCATATGGAGTAGCATGCATATATATAGACATTGGGGTATGCCACTCAAAGTGTTTGTTTACATTGTTCATAGTACATTCACGTAGAGTAGCATGTATAAAATTCATAATATAAGAATATATAGAAAAGGCAACTATGGTTTAAGTTATGCTTATGCAGTAGGGTAGGATGCTTGCATTGCAACGCCACAAAGGCCTTCCTTTGCATCCACATCTCTTTGCATCCTAATGTAGCCTTCTTCACCCCAGCTACTGCCCCAAGAGTTCTTCACCAACCAATACTTAGTCCCACCATCCTCTCCATATCCAACAGCCGTCACTCCGTGGTCCAGATCGGTGCCACAACTTCCCGTAAACACACCACCCGAGTAGAACTGGAAGTCGAACCCCCCGGCATCGATGGCAACAGAAACAGGTTGATTGGCAACGGCCTTCTGCAATGCATCTTCACTATTGGCAGGCACATCTTCAAACCCATTTATCTTAGCCGCATGGTTGGCTTCTTCGTTGGTATTGCATGTGCCATCAACTCCCTTGTAGGGGTAAATGGATTCGGTTGTTAGGCCTTTGTTCTTCTCGATGAATTGGAATGCATCGTCCATTAGACCACCTTCGCAGCCTTGATCCTCACCCTTGGTGTCACAGTCCACCAGTTCCTGCTCGGACAAGGAAATTAACTTTCCTGTTGTCAGCTTAGTAACCCCTTCCATGGCTGCCACGGCCGAGAACGCCCAACAGCATCCTATATTTCAGCATCACATGATCGAGACACACACATAGTTAGAACACAACACAGACAAAGAAGAAAGCATAGTAATATTTTAGTAATGTTTCTGAGAACAAGAAATTAGAGCAGACCGCATTGGCCTTGGTCCTTGATAGGTGTAACAGCTCCTTTCTTTCTCCAGTCCACGGTAGAAGGCAATGCGGTGGCGTTCTCGTATTTGAAAGTGGTAGCCGTGTTGGAACACATATGGCCCTTGAACCCATTTCGAGAAGCAGTGAACTCTTGGTTGGTTAGATCTGCAAATTGGTTCACACCGAGCTTGTACGGCTTGTTGTTGGCAGCATTGAAAGAGTCGATGCGTGCCACATTTTGTTTGAAAATCTGGAAACGCTTTTGCCTTTCGTTGGTGTCCTTGTAAACTCGTCCGAATTGGACCATCCATTGTTGATGCCTCTCGTACATGGATGCATCTTCAAGAGCAGCGCGGGATGTGGCTTCACATACACCCAATATGAAGATTAGTAAGGCCAAACAAGTGAAATGATGATGCAGCTGGTTTTTGGAAGCCATGGTGGAAGAAGAGTTTGCGATGGAATAGAAAAATGAAGAGGCACACCAAATTTGATGAATTCCTAGACATATATATATAGTCCTATTTTTTCTCCATCTATTCTTGGCTATCTGCTGCGTGATGAAGACCCAATATGAGAATTGTTTTCATAAATTAAAATGAACCAGCTTTTAAGTTGATCTGAAAGACTTATAGTTTATCGTAATATTGATAAACTGGAAAAATGGAAAGGCACGCTAACTGTGAGGAATTATCTATCCTTGGTGTCACTATCAAACAAAGAACCAAAAACCAATTTTTTCAAGTAGGCAATGGACACCCTTTCTTATGAATTGGAATTAATTAGATTTTTCGGTTTTTCTAACAATGTTACTTACACATCCGTAGATATACGAGAAACCTATGCTCCCATACCTCTATGTATGTGCTTATAATTTAATTAATTGAAGTCTTAAATGGTTTGAGAAATGAAAGGGACTTAGGCGAGGAAGGACTTTGGAGAAGAGGGAGTGTACTAAACACCTATGGATTGCGTAATGATATAGTGTCCATTTGGAGATAAAAAGAGAGGTCCAAGTGCGTGAAGGATGAGAATAGAAACACCAAGTACTTCGTAGCTAGAGCTAGAAATAACTGTATTCATAGGCTTAGAATTAATGTTGTTAGGTGAAGGATATGAAGAGCTTGAAAACGCTCAAAAGTGTTAGGTGCAATGATAAATTACTTTGCACTCGTTGTGAGTACTTAATTTTGGTTTTGAAAATACATTATTGAAAAGAAAACCATAAATCTGAAAAGAATTAGACTTCATAGAAAGTTTAAACTTTAAGTATAGTTTATTTCAATGGGAGGATGGTTTATTAAATTTGCCATGGAGTAAATTGAACGGGATGAGGGTGAATGATAGGGCTTGGGATAGAATTTTTTGGGAATTAGATAGTAAGGAGATAAATAAACATATAAAATAAAGGAATTATCCACACAAAATCTCCATTTTGACTTTCGAAACAAAGCCTTAAACTCCAAGCAAATTCAAATTAACGTTGGCTCCAAGTAATACTAAGTCAAAGACTTTAAAGAATAAGGATAAAATTTGCTGCCCATTAAAAAAATACTTCATTTTTCTTCAAATTCTGCAAAGGGATAAAAATAAATAAGTTGCATAAATAAAATCAAGTGATGTTCTCACATGGCATGTTGTAGCTGAAACATAGATAGTTAATGTTCCAACAATCTCCCCTTTTGACATTTTGAAGAAAAAAAAAACACATTTTAGCTAATGATTAAAAAAAAGCAAATAATTAGAAAATAAGTCTCCCTCTAACTCACAGTGTTACACCCTATACCCGGTCCAATCGTCGGACCCAAGTTACATGATATTACCACTATAAAAGTTAACACTGTTCACCAATCAATCAAACATAGACAAAAAGATCATTTCCATGCTATTCAATTATATCGGGACCTAATTCGAGCTTACGGAACAATTAAAACAAACCAAGAACAATTCTGGATTAAATTGAAACTTTTATAAAAATATAGGTAAATAGTGAAAACATGAGTCACATGGCCATGTGGCCAAGCCGTGTGACAGGGCAGAGACCATGTGGTGTAGGGACATGGCTGTGTGGCCAACTGTGTAGTAGAGCTTAGACAGTGTAGGAGGAGACACACGGCCGTGCCTCCAAACAATGTAACCAACTGGTTTTGTGTGGACCTAAAATCACCAAAAGTTAAACAGAGCACACAGTCGTGTTATAGACCATGTCACCCAACCGTGTGGGGCACATGGCCGTGTGACAGGCCGTGTCATAGGCCGTGTGTACCTTGATAAACCGTAATATGTACATATTTTAATCCCACATTTGGCATACTTTTGGATGATTTATCCTTTGAATTGTGGAATTTGATGCTCCTAATCCTTTAATTTCATGTTTTATGCTTAGGAGAGCATAGGAGGATGAAAAGAACGAGAAACAGGCCAAAAACGGAGAAAATGGGCCAAAATAAGAAATCGACACGGCCTGGAGTTCACCACACGGCCGTGCCCCTTTAGCAGGCTTGAACACGGCCTGGGCTCGATTCACATGGGCGTGCTCCACGGGCGTGTCTCTGCCGTGACCCGTTATAATTTTACTCAGAAAAGGATACTTAGGGGCGAAGAAAGACATTCCGAAGTCTATATAAACACCCTCAGTGTGACCTAAAAGGGGGGTTCGACAGGAGCAAGGCCAGAGAGGGCTGAACACGGGGAATTACTCCAAGAAAGCCAGTTGATCCATCCCAGAAGCCGGAATCGCATTCAAGACGGAAGATCTTCCCTTCAATTTCCTTCAGGGGGTTTTAGGGTTTTTCTTATGTTTTGTTATTTTTCTTCTGAGATGTATTCTTTTATAATTATGAACTAAACTCCTCAAATACCTGCGGGGGATGAAACCTAAGATGGATCTTGTTATTATTTTCTGAACTGTATGATAAATACTTGATTTGTTCTTAATTATGTGTTCTTAATTCTTGTCTTAATATTTCAGGATATTGATTCAAGTATTGATGTGCTTAGGCAGTGGAGTAAAAGTCTCTGTTTAAGAGTAGATCTAGCATAGTTAAGTGGAGTTGATCGCAACCTTAGAGATAGGATGACGAAAATCTACCGGATTAGGGTCAAACCTAATATGGGAGTCCATAGATCGAGTTAATGCAACACTAGGGGTTTTAATTAGAAAGAGATTTCAATTAATCAACCTAGGGTTAGACGTTAGTAGCCTCGAAAGAGGTATTAATATAAATTAGGGAATCCTACGGATCAAGTCAAGTGAAAAAATCGTCTGGTTTAGAGTTAAATAACAAGTGAAGTCTAGATGGATTCTTCCTCGGGTATTGTCTTAATCAACTGGTTTTTCCCAAAAGTATTTTCCTAATTCACTCTCTGTGTCTTAGCATCCTTAGTTTAGTAATTAGTTAATTAAATATCGATTCTCTTAATACTTAGGCTAGATAATAAAAAGATAGTAACTACTAGTACTCTTGGTCCTTGAGGATACGATATTTCCGGTCTTTCCATAGCTATACTACCGAACGATAGGTGCGCTTGCCTTATTCGTTGTCATAGTTAGTTTGGACACGATCATACCCAAAACACCTTCAAACTCAAGCAATGTCATCCATTCTTTCTTAGAAATCAAGATATACCTTTTATATCTATTTATACCAATTCAAACCTCACTAAAACATGTCAAAACATGCTAATTTAACATTCAATCTAAGCTTAACCAATATGCCACATTTGGCACCACAATTCAATCATGAAACATCAACCATTCATACCAAGATTTTTCATGGCTAATCATACTTATACAATAATCATTACTTTAACTAAGATATCAATAAGCAAAGTTCAATAAGTGACCTAAAACATAAGAATCTATTTTCACAATTTAAGCATACCTTACTAAACCATGCCTTTAATCATTTTATACTATTCAAGGCATTCACTCCAAACAAAAAAAATTACCAACAATAAATATCAAGCCATGCTATTACCTAAACTTACACATAATGTCATTCAAATATTGGCTAACATCATCAACTTACTAAATGCCAATTAGGTACCAAGCACTTAATATATCAAGGTTAATTATAATCTTATTCATAACCAAAGTACTAAAACATGATCATTAATTTGCAAAGTAGGCATCCTATATACATGCCACAAGTCCACATTTTCAAACTTTAGAAATCTACCGAGTCAAAAGATAGTAGGTGTGAGCTTCCGTTGATCCGATTGACACGTTCAGAATGTCCAAAATCTACAGAAAATAAAAAAAAATTAAGTATATAAAATACTTAGTAAGTTCATACAATTCAATTCAATAACTTACCTTACTCATTTAATAGTTAAATACAAATAGCTATTCAAAATATTTTCCTATCATGACATAGTTCAACAAATTCAAGGTGAATAAGTAATGTACATACAGATATTCAAAGTTCATATTTCATCCACATTAACATCATAAATTCATACTATTTATCCTTTGAATTACCGATAGAACTTCGTAAAAGAAACTTAATATACGAGTGCAGATAACATCTGATGCTTGTCTGAGCTAATCAAATACAAAAATATATGTGTCAGGTTACCCGTCCGGGCTAAACCTTTGACAACACAAAAAATAGCTTGGCTAGGGCTATGAATACATGTAAGGTTATCGATCTAGGCTAAACCTTTAAAAAGACAATAGATTATTAGTCCAGGCTAAACCTGTGTCACATGTATATTCGAGTCTGCAACAAATGCTAGAGCTCGGTCTAGTCGGGAATCAATTTGTAATCTCGTATATGAGACTTTTACTAGGTCCATCGAAATTATCTCAACAAATCAATTCAACCTAATTTCATTACTGAATAGCTTGATTCCAGCTTACATTGGTTTATATGTATAAATAATTAACATAATTTAACAACGAATTTGAAATCATGTAAGTCATATGAACTTACTTGACAAAACGGTAACGCTTTAAATACCAAAGACTATTTGACAATTTTTCATTTTTTGCCTAAGTCGACAACTTGATATGCATGAATCTAATGTTGGTTGAACCTTAAGCTATCAACAATGGCTCCTCAAGCTTTTGTTTTTGTAACACCCCTAACCCGTATCCGTCGCCGAAATAGGGTTACGGAGCATTATCGAAATAAACAAATCAAGTACAAACATTTCATATTATTTAATATTCATGTCAGATATTATTCATATAGTCCCTTGTATAAACCCTCGAGGCTCAAAATACACCTTCGAATCAAGTCGGGACTAAATCGGGAACTTAGAGAATTTTTCGGGAAATTTCAAAATTTTACTTAGGTGCAGAGTACACGCCCATGTGATTAGGCTGTGTGGCTCACATGGCCAAGAGACACGCCTGTGTCTCAGGCTGTGTGGGAATTCGAAATGGGGCACATGGCCGTGTCCTAGCCCGTGTCTATACCCGTGGTACTCTCTCACTTGGGTCACATGGCCAAGCCACACGCCCATGTGCCAGGCCATGTGATCAATTTTGAGCATTCTGTTTTGAACTTTTTAAGACGTATGGGACATACGACCAAAACACACGCCCATGTGTAAGGCTGTGTGCCACACATGGCTGAGACACACACCCGTGTCTCTGCCCGTGTGGATGAAAATAGGCCATTTCCAAGGCCACATTTCTCACCCAATTTTTCTTCCACCTACATTAACACTTAAACACATTCACCAACCAACTCAAGACATTCAAATCAAGCCAAAATCATGCCTTAAACATAACATATTACCACACACAACTAATGTTCTCTTAGGCACCTCAATTGACAATTTATTATCATGTCTACTTAGTGTTCATATTTACTAAATAACCAAATGCATATATGAAAAATCAAGCTCAATACTTGTAACATGATAAATCCACTTATATATATATATATATATATCAAAACATATCAAACATAAGCCATTCAAATGGCTATTTTCATTCAAACATTTACATGCCAACATTTTCGCTAATTTAACCTATACATGCCATTATAACCAAAATGAGTTTACTATTTATACCGAGATGAGCCGAGGGATAGTCTGATAATGCTCCGACCAACCTCCAACCTTCACGAGCTTCCGAGTACTATAAAATAAGGAAAATAAAACAGAGTAAACATATAATGCTTAGTAAGTCTGTATAATAGGAAATTAACTTACCATTTAATTCACATTTAAGGTAAGCAAATAAACATACTCAAACCAATTTGGCCATTTGCCTAAACACATATCCTCATCAAACATGTTAGTAATGTAATTCACATAAATTCCCAAAAACATGAATGAGCTCATCAATATTCAATTTCCACATACATGTATTTATCATTTCAAGTGTCCATGAACATGTAAATATCATATCTTTGTATTTCAAGTATTTCTCATAGTAATTCATCTTGAATTCATATCATCTCATATCGGAACTTTACCCGTTGAATCATTTAAAATATCGATGGATACAAGGGTAGTACACATGAAGTGTACGAATCTAAAATCCATCAATTCATATTCGGGGGTGCTCATTAGAGCACATAATCGGGAGGCCCTCTCTCGAGTCATATAACAGGAAGCTCATGTGAGCCATGTAACGGGAAGCTTATCTGGGCTATATAACGGGAAGCTCATAAGAGCCAATATCAGGAAGCTCATGCGAGCCAATAACGGGTAGCTCCGAAGAGCTAGTAATCGAAAAGCTCCGGATAGCCATATATCGGGAAGTTTAAGCGAGCCACATCAGGAAGCTCCGGAGAGCCATTAATCAGGAAGATTACAAATAGCCTTTAATCGGGAAGCTCACGAAGAGCCATATATCAGGATGCTCATAAGAGTCGTGGTATGCCCACAACACATGCATAATCACAACCAATCGGGATGCTCCGAAGAGCTATTAATGGGAAGCTCGCAAGAACCATATAACGGGAAGCTCGAAAGGGCTATATATCGGGATGCTCATGGGAGCTAATAACGGGACGCTCTTTTAAACTATGGTGTGTCCGCAACATATGCAGGACCACAACCAATTCGGGAACCCTATATCCATCGAATCTCATTTATCCAAACGAGACTTATTATTTATCGGGGATTATTGGATATGTGATCAATTTCATACATATGGCATTTATACAATTCACATATACAACATTAAATTCAAACATATAAATATACACAATTTAGTTACACGAACTTACCTCGACAATTGTTCGTGTACGCAAAATTTACTAATCCGACACTTTTTCTTTTCCACGATCTAACTCCATTTTTGATCTATCCGGACCTATACGAATGAATTCAACATCAATTAAATACAATTCATATTCAATTCAGTCCATTTCACATTTTAGGCAAAATTACCATTTTGCCCCTATACTTTTAATTAATTCCAATTTCATCCCTAGGCTCAGAAAATGAAATTCATGCAATTTAATCCTTATTCCAAGCCTAGCCAATTTTTACATGTCACAATAGCAGCCCATATATTCCATAAAATTCAGAATTTTTCCATGAATTTTACAACATTTCAAATTAGTCCATAAATCATAATTTCATCAAAATTCCCTTTACAAAAGTTGTTGATAGTACTTTGATAACTTTGCAAATTAATCCCTGAGATAGCTAAATTAAGCTATTACGATCTCGAAAACATAAAAAATACTAAAAACGGGACTTGAATACTCACCTACTTGAGCTAGAGTAAGCTTAACTATCTTCAAGCTTCAAACTAGGGTTTCCATGACTATTGATTTTAAGAAAGATGATAAATGATGATATTTTATGTTATTTTATTATTTATCATCTTTTCATCTTTTACTTTCCAATTTAGTCCTTTTCTTTATTTAATTTTCCATGGATGACTAAGCATACTTTTCTACTAACTCCTCTTAATGGTCTATTTACCATATAAGGACCTCTAATTTTGAATTCCATAGCTATTTGATACTTATAGCTACTAGAACTCAACTTTTGCATTTCATGCAATTTGGTCCTTTTATCAATTAAACATGTAATCGGTAAAATTTTCTTAACAAAATTTTCATACGATATTCCTATCGTAATGCAGACCATGCAATAATATTAAAATAATTTTTCTTACGGACTCAGATTTGTGGTCCTGAAATCACTGTTTTGATTTCACTGAAAACGGGCTGTTACAGTTTCTCTTATTTTAGTGGTAAAAATGCTAAGTGGATGATGATGGTGTTCATTTTTATATTTTTAATTACTTTATTTAATTTAATTTCAACTAAAAATCTCCCCCAACCGTCCAATGTACTTAATTATGGTCATGTTACATCATAAACCCCTTCAAATTTCTTGATTGAGCCATTTAACTAATAAAATTCAATAGTGATTAAGTTTTGCGTCTTTTACGATTTAGTCCTTTTCATTTAATTAACTATATAAATGTTAAAATTTTTGGACCAAACTTCAATATACCTATTTAGTAACATCGTAAATATTTTTAAATATTTACGGGCTTGGTTCACAGAAATGATGTCTCGATACCTCATTTTCCAAAACCACTTGACTTTAGGGACAACCACTTGTACTTGACTAATCGTTCATTTAGCAAAAATTACCAGATAAAAATTCAATATAAGACTATATTTGACTCATAAATATTAAATAACAATATTTATGACTCACTCGTTGGAATTGTGATTTCAAAATCATTATTTTTGGCACCACTGAAAAACGAGCTGTTACACACAACATCATACTAGAACCCCCCTTTTGACATTATCAAATCAAATTATCTGCCAAGGAGTTCGAATGTAATATAAGCATGGAGTATAAAATTGAAAACTTAAGAAAGCATTTTCAAAAAAAAAATCTAAATCAAGTTTAAATAAGCATTATCATCAATCACCATCAACAACTTAGCATGAGCCAAAGCTCATTTACTGCTAATCTTCTCCCCCTTTTGGGAAAAAATGCCAAAGAGTTTCCTCCTGTGAAATTGACTTCAAAATAAAGAACTCCCCCTAGGAGAATTCATCACAAAATATCATGTTTAAAAACTCCCCTATTAGATTCGTCAATTAGTCAACCAAACATCTCAAATCACAATGGATACATAAATGATGATCAATGAAAGTGCACAACCAAGGAATAAGATATTAAGTCTGAAACAAATTCCAACCAAATAGCACCATTGTAAAAATAACAAACTAAACCAGCACCATGATCACCATTATGCCATTAAGAGATCTAAAAATCTATGTGTTTTTGTGCAGCTACAACACAGTGAGTCAAGATTGTCCCATCTAATGTTATTGATGATGTGATTCACTTAACTAAAATACGACAAAGGTAAGCGAACCTATCGAATGGTAGTATAGTTATGGTGAGTCAGGAAATATTGTATCCACGAGGACTAAAAATACTAGTAGTTACTATCTTTTTATTAACTAGCCTAATAAATTGACGGGATTTATTTTAACTCAATCTTAACTAACCTAACTACTAAGACGAAACAGAGAATAAAGTAAGAAAATATTTGAAGAAAACTGATGAGAGAGACAATACACAGGAAAGAATCCACCTAGACTTCACTTATTATTCTAAATCTGAATTAAACGATTTATTCACTTATCTTGATCTGTAGAAATCCCTAACTTATGTTAATATCTCTTTCGAGAATAAAAATAACTGACCTTTAGGTTGATTAATTGAAATCTCTTTCTAATTAAAACCCCTATTGTCACATTAAATCGATCTATGGATTCCCCTATTATATTTGACTCTAATTCGGTAGATTTATGTCGTCCTATTTCTAGGATTGCATGCAACTCCACTCAATTATGCCAGATCTACTCTTAAACAGAGACTTTTTCTCCATTGGACAAGCACATCAATCATGAATTAATATCCTGAAAACATTAAAACATGAAATAAGAACACATAATTGAGATCAAGAACAAATATTTATCATGTAATTCAGAAAAATAAAATAATAAGATCCGTCTTAGGTTTCATCCTCCCTAGGTATCTAGGCAATTTAGTTCATACTTTGGAAGGAAAACATCTCAAAATTAGGAAAACAACAAAACATAAAGAAGCCCAAAAACTTCGAGAAAAATTGAATGGAGATCTTCAGTCTTGGAGGAGATCCTACTTCTAAGTTGAATCCGTTGGTGTTCTTCGAGTCTTTTCTTCGTTCAGCTCTGCGTGCCCTCTTAGATCTTCTTCTAGGGTATATTTATAAACTTTAGAATGCTCAGAAACCCTAAAAATTGGCTTTTTCTGCGTAAAAGAGAAATAGGGAGCGATATTGACACGGGCTGGCACATGGGCGTGTGGCCAGCCCGTGGGGTTCACACGAGCGTGTGCTTAGCCCGTGTGGGATTGGCTTGGCTGTGTGGATCCTTAAGACAACCTGTTTTGTCTGATTTTGGCCCGTTTTCTACTCCTTTTGCTCCTCTATGCTCACCTAAGTATAGAAACATGAAATTAAAGGATTAGGAGCATCGAATTCATTAAATTATGTAATAAATCATCCAAAAACATGCCAAGCATGGGATTAAAACATGTTAAATTTATGGTTTATCAAATATCCCCACACTTAAGCGTTTGCTTGTCCTCAAGCAAAATCCTCAACTCACAATCAAAATTAAACCTTCTCAATTCATAATTCTCATCAATAATATTTTATCATAATTCACAAATAATCACACATTGATAATTCAACTAAAATGCACTAAAGATTCACACAATCCAAGTCACCCATTTTTAAAGCATGAAAACATAGGTATTTCCCCTTATCTAAATAATTACCTTTTTAATTCAAAACTGACAAGAATTGACATCCTCACTAAAGATTCACTCAATCACTCAAAGTGTTTAAAGTTCAAAAATTAAGCACTCAAAAGTCAAACATGAAAAGTTATTACCATAGGCTTGCATGAAAATCAAATCTCCACCATTATAAAATGAGATGATACACAAATCAAAAGGTCTTTAAAGGGTTGTAATGGGGCTTGGGTTAAAGGTGTGGATAAAGGCTGAAAAAGAAGGTTAGAATCGAGATCGAATTGATAAATTGCCAAACTAGAAAAATAAACTAAAGCTAAATAATTACATCAATTGAAATTATTTAAGAATAACACAAGCTTCTTCTCAAAATATGAAACTAATTGTTTAAGCTCAAATAACATAGAACTAGTGATAATCAACTTATATGTATTATTTTTTTTTACTTTCACTTTTTATTTTTTTTTTATTTTTTGAGAATAATGGATAAAAAGAGATAATTTAACAATTGAAACAAAAGAACATAGTTAGGCAACTAACCAAATCAAATCTCGACAAAAAGGGAGTCAATAAAACGGAAACAATTCTCAACGAATCAAAAATGAGTTATGGGTTAATATTAATGGGTAGATTAATAAACGATTTGTTAGGCTTAAAGGGGTTCACTAAGGGTTAATTATGAAGGTTGGCTTATGAGATAAGTGGGTTAAAACCTAGGTGCCTTTATCATCCCAGTATATCAAATCAAAGGTGTGGTCTTAACATGTATAATTGAAGCAAGTTCTAGAATAACTGATAAACCATAATCTACACATATTTTAACCCCATGCTTGGCTTAATTTTGGATGAATATTCATTAGATTTGATGAATTCGATGCTCCTAATTTCTTAATTTCATGCTTTATACTCAAGAGAGCTTAGGAAATCGAAAAGAATGAGAAACAGGCCAAAAAGGGACAATGTAGGTCTACCTTAGAGACTCACACGGCCTGGGCTATCACCCACGGCCGTGTGTTTCGAGCAACAACCAAGACACGGCCTGGATCAACGTACACGGCTAGATCACACGGTCGTGTGTGGCGAGCAGGAACGACCACGGCCAAGAGAGTCGACCACGGGCGTGTCACACAGGCGTGTCCCTGCCGTGGCCAAGATGAGTTTCATTCGGATTAGGATACTTTTGGGCCAAGTAAGGCATCTCAAAGCCTATATAAACACCCTAGGGGCCAACCTAAAAGGGGAGCTCGACAGGACATCGAATAGACACCGAGTAGAAGGAGAAAATACTCCAAGACAGCCGTCGAGAACAGCTTAGGAGAAGGATCTTCATCAAGATGGAGGATCTCCCATCAAGTTCTTTAGAAGTTTTTGGGTTTTCTTATGTTTTGTTGTTTTTCCTCTTTTATGATGTTTCTCTCTTTTAGTGTGAACTAAATCCCTTATATACCTAAGGGGATGAAACCTAAGGCAGATCTTATTATTATTTGATTTATGAGATAAATACTTGTGCTTATTCTTAATTGTGAGTTCTTATTCTTGTTTTGATAATTCAGGTTATTGATTCAAGTCGAATGTGCTTATTCAGTGGAGCAAAATTCCCTGTCTAAGAGTAGATCAACACAATTAAGCAGAATTGATCGCAACCCTAGATATAGGGCGACAAAAATCTACCGGATTAGGGTCAAACCTAATAAGGGAATCCATAGATCGAGTTAATGCGACAATAGGGGTTTTAATTAGAAAGAGATTTCAATTAATCAACCTAGAGTCAGTTGTTAGTAGCCTCGAGAGAGGTATTAATATAATTTAGGGATTTCTACGGATTAAGCCAAGTGAATAAATCGCATGAATCAAAAGTAATAAGTGAAGTCTAGGTGGATTCTTCCTTAGGTATTGCCTATCTCATATAAGTTGTCCAAAAGTATTTTCCCAATTTACTCCCTGTCGTGTTCGTAGTTAGTTAAATTAGTTAGTTAAATTTTAGATTAGAAATAAATCCCCTTAATTATTAGGCTAGATAATAAAAAGATAGTTAATACTAGTACTCTTGGTCCTTGAGGATACGATATTCCAGACTCACCACAACTATACTACTGTTCGATAGGTGCGCTTGCCTTTGTCGAAATAATAGTTAGTTTTGAGATCCATCAATAACAATTCAATATTGACACACTCATAATCAATAATAAAGTGAGCAAGAAAAGTGTATGCTCTAAGGCTAAAAGTCTCACAAAAATTATGGTTTTTGATGTCAATCTTACAAATTTCAAACTTCAAGGTAATACCTCAATTTAGGGAAACAACCTAAAAATTTTAATTCTGAAAATAGACTTATCATGCTTGATTCTCTCATGTCTTAAAGTTTAAACAATCAATGCACAATTACCTATGAATTTAATCTAAAACACATCAATGATAATCACAAATCAATAAGAATTCATTCTACTAGTAATATGAGAAAATTACTTAAACACAAGGCATAATTCAGGGATTTTCAAATAATTATATAAATAACCTCCCCTCACTTAAGATGTACATTGTCCTCAATGTACAAAAAAATATAACCAGAGTATAAACAGAATATCATAAGAGAGGGAGAAAACTGAAACTGCCCTGAATAATGGATGAAATTCCCAGAATAGTGAAAAACGGAATGGTAGACAAAGCTAAATGTAAAGCATGATTCTAAACAACTAATAAGTGATCGTGTGTCGAGAGTCTTAATATTTATATAATGAATGATTGAGCCTAGAAACTAACTATCACCACGTTTGAGGCAAGCACACCTATCGAACAGTAGTATAGCTTAGTGGCAAGACCGGAGTGTCGAACTGTAACATCCTAAAATTTGAGTATCATCTTGTTGCTTGTGATAGCTTGGATATGATTTTATTGTGTGCCTAATATAATCTTGTGAAGGCTTAGAATTATTCGAAGCTAGAATAGTTGTTAGTATGAAGAATTTAATGAAGTGGATCAAGTGATTATGATGCTTAAGTTAATTTAAGTGTTTGAAATTAGCACATGAAGAGTTATTGGCAAAGTGGTGTTGGCGCTTGGGTGGATGCATGAAGGGAGAGGTTCGAATCCTTTGGTTAGCAATTGGAAGGATTTTTTTTATTTTCTTGTTCTCTTTCCTATTGTGTCGGTCAAACTCTATTTTTGGTATGGATGGATTTTCTTTCATTTTTGGATAGTAGACTATTGGAAAAAGGCAAGTTATTAGTTAAGGAATGGAATCAAGGTGTTATGGAAGGATAAGGGGACATAAGGCGTGATGTTTTGGAAATTTTTTTCATGGTCATTTTGACCATGAATGTGGACGGCATAGGTGGCTAGGGAAGGTTGGCCGAATATTGTATGGGTTTAGGGGGAAGATAGTTGGCCAAATTCTTGGCATTTTGTGCATCTTTTTCCCTTTCTCCAAAATCTTTCTCCTTAGCCGAATTTGTCATGGGCATTAGGTGAAAACTTTGTTTTTGTTTTGGCTATCATCTTTGACCAAATTGGTATTTTTTTTCCTCTCAAACTCTTCCTTTCTTTTTGGTACCGATATATCACTACCATTGAAGGGGGACTTTTCTCTTTCATTCTTTTTCTTATTTGACCGTATGTGCATCGATATTAAAAAAAACTTTTTCTTTGTTCAATTTCTTCCATAACCGAAACCATATAGCCTTTTGATCATTTCTCTTCTTCTTTTTCTTTCTCTTTCTTTCTTTCTATTTTGTTAAAGCCGAAACTATAACCCTTGCTATTCTTTTCCTTAAGCCGAAAGTTTCACTTCATTAACACCATTGAAACCGATTGCTCCTAAGCACCAAAAACCTATCATCTTTCTCATCTAAATTGATTTCTCCACTTCAAGTTCTTCTTGTCAATTCCTTGGAGTTTAGTGACCATTTGCGTTTTGGTCATTACTTTTCGGTAAGAATCTCTTTTAGACTGATTTCTTTATTTCTTTCTTTTTCTGACGGTTGAAAAGCGAAACTCTAATTCCCTATTTTCTTTGGCCGAATCTTGAAGGAAAGTTTCGGAGTTCCTTTGTACCGACGTTTAGGGGGAGATCATTCGTGATTTGAATAATCCAAGGTAAGGAGATAATGATATTCGGCCAAAGGCCATATCTTTTTAGTGATAATCAATTTCTCATATAATGTTATGTAGGTACTGTCGACGTTGTAGGCAAAAGTCGGAAATCTTAAGTATTCTATCGTTCTTTGTGTTTACAAGGTGTGTAGCCCTACACTAAATTTCCGATGCATTAATAATATTAATGTTAGCATGTGTTAATAAGTAATATGAATGATTATGGCTTCGGATACCATTCAATGGTACATGATTTTTAGGTATGTTAAACCCTTAATACTTCGTTAATAATGCTATAAGCATGGATATGAAATAAGTATGATTCCGTTATGATTTTGGGGCATATGGCATGATATCGAAATAATATGTTTATTGCATGGGCATATGGGTGATTTGATAAAGGGGAAGTGTTCCGGTGGTTTTTACCACATTATCCGGTGACTTCGGTCACATATTATGAATCCGGTGACTCTGTCACAATTATCTGGTGGTCATGCCACAATTTATAAGGGCGATGTGCATGTTGACTGCAGCAACTGCCTTCGATGGTGTGTAGCGGATGGAGGGTCGATTTAGTAATCCCCACGGTGTGATTGGCAGGTACGGGTGGTGTGTAGCGGATGGATATCTAGGTTGGGCTCGGGATTGCATTTCATTTTATATGTACATGTGATTATCTGAGTTGCTATATTATGGGCTTATGGCTTAATGTGATTTAAATGGGCTTTATTGCTATGATCGATTGGGTCTTTAGTGGATTGTTACACATTGAGTCTGTTGACTCACCCTTCGTGGGATAACTTTTTCAGGTGATACACATTGATTTGGACCGGATCGGCGAGGACTACGTGGTGGCCATTGCTCAACTCAGTATTCGGTTTTCTTTATAATTAAACTTATTACATTTTCTTTATTTATTTTGGGATTTATTTTGGATTATGTTTTGTAATAAGGCCGCCATAAGCTGATTTATTTATTACGTTCTAAATTTTATTTCTGCAACGCTCAATTTTAACCAAATAATTAAATATTTTTGACGAACGCCCTAAAACTTTTATGACACCTAATTACTATGGTTTTCAACTTAATCTTAAATTCTAAATTTGGTTCTTCTTTTATTTTACAAAATCATAAAGTTGAATGATTTAATAAGAAACAAATTTAAATCACAAAAACGGTTTTTAACAAAATCGTACTTCAAATCCATTTTTCCTACCACGAAATCACATGATTTACAAATCGACAAAACGAGTTTTTCTCAAGAAGCATACCAGATCCGGTCGGGGCTTGTGGGCCGGGTTTGGGGTGTTTCAACTTGGTATCAGAGCCCAGTTTTAAACTCTCGGCCTTGGGTTTTGAAGTCCACAACGTTTTCAAAATTAAGCCCAAATGAGTTTTAGTGAAAAGTTTTGGTTAAACTAGTTTTTATGGAAGCATGGCACCCTAGTTCTCGGCCCAGGTCCGTCAGGTAAGTTCTTTTGTTGATAAATTGATGTGAGTATGTTGATGTGTGATACTTTAGTTGATAAGCCTAAGGAAACTATACTTTAGAGACATGGACCCTAGGTATACGTGTATTTCTACGGAAAAACCTCTGATTAAGACTCTGTTGCATAAAACTTTCTTTAAACAAGAAGTGAAAAGACTCTAATGCATAAAATTTTTGTAAAATCAGATAAGACGCTAAGTAGACATGAGTTCTAGGGGACGTGGTCGTCATGGACGCGGTAGAGGCAGAATGGCTATGTCGGAACCAGTTAGGTCTGGTCAGGGTTCCGAATATGAGGTACCGCCATCGGCTGTAGGGGCGGAATTTCAAGAGCAAACTGGAGGAGATGATGCAGTATCGCAGGCTATGCTGCGAGTTCTAGAGCGAGTAGCGGGAGCCAGTATGGGTAATGGAGCTCGAAAGTCAGTAGCTGAAAGACTTAGATCAAACGGAGCCGAGGTTTTTAGGGGAGTATCTGGGGTAGCTCCGAATGTAGCGGAGTACTGGTTGGAGGCAGTCGAGAGGATCATGGACGATTTGGACTGCACTGCTGAGGAAAAGCTAAAATGTGCTGTTTCGCTGCTTCAAGATGAGGCCTACCAGTGGTGGCTCACTGTCAAGGAGAGTATTCCTGCAGATCGAGTGGATTGGGGGTATTTTAAGGTCAAGTTTGAAGGGAAATACATCGGAGCTAGCTACATTAACTCTCAGAGAAAGGCGTTTCTGAATTTAGTACAAGGAAATAAGTCGATAGCTGAGTATGAAGCGGAGTTTCTGCGGTTAAGTAGGTATGCTAGAGGGATTGTAGCTACTGATTACGAGAGGTGTGTCAGATTTGAGGATGTTTTAAGGGATGAGCTGCGAGTGTTGATTGCCCCGCATCGAGAGAGGGACTTTACAGTCTTAGTGGATAGGGCGCAAATAGCTAAAGAAGTTAAGCGAACCGAGAGACAGAACCGGGACTGAGGTCAGAATAAGAATAAGAGGAGCTATGGGTCTTCAGGGTCATTCAGAAATTTCCATAAGAAACCTAGAGTTGATGGGCCGCGAGGTCAGCAGGTTGCTACGGGAGGACAATACCGTACTTGTGTTCAGTGTGGAAAGATGCACCCGAGAGAATGTTGGAAGATGACAGGGGGATGTTTTAAGTGTGGATCCAAGGATCATATGATTAGGGATTGTCCGATGGATACAGAGAGGAACCGTCCAGTAGGTCAGGGTTCTAATCAGGCCGGCAAAGGTGGACAGCAGCCGATGAGGAGTAATGGCCCGAATGGCAGAGGTAATGGTTCTGGTAGAGGTCGCGGGACCCTGGGCAGAGGCGGTGGTAGCACTGAGGTGAGACAGCCAGGTTTGGTGTATGCAGTTCGTCGGAGGGAAGATAGTGACGCACCTGATGTTATAACAGATACGTTCATTATTTTTGGGTTGCCTTTTATTGCTTTGATAGATATAGGGTCAACTCATTCTTACATCGCTAGTGAAGTATCTGGAACTCTGCATGTGAACTCTAAGACTGTACCTAGGAAGATGACTGTACTTAGTCCTTTAGGGCAGACTGTGGTAGTAGATAAGCTCTTTAAGGAAGTGCCTTTAGAAGTGCAAGGGACGCAGTTTCCGGCTGATTTAATAGAGTTACCATTCGGAGAATTTGACCTGATCTTAGGCATGGATTGGCTAGTGAAGTACCGTGCAAATATGGATTGTGCCGCTAGCGCGTATGTTATTAAGAACTATTGACGATAAGGAAGTTGTGGTGATGGGCGAGAGACTAACTATTTATCAAATGTGGTATCCGCTCTTAAGGCGCAGAGAAGATGGTTAGGAAGGGTTGTTTGACTTTTCTTATGTTGGTCGCTGCCTTAGAGGCTAAGGAGGCAACTCGTTGAAGGAGTCGTGGATCGTAAGGGAATTCGTGGATGTCTTTCCTAAGAACTTCCGTGATTGCCTCCTGGATCGGAGGTGGAATTTGGGATTGACTTGTTGCACAGCACGGCGCGCCAAAGATCTATCGCCCGTATAGAATGGCACCAAAGGAGTTGGTTGAGCTTAAGGCTCGATTCAAGAGTTGCTTGATCGTGGGTTTATCCGACCTAGTGTGTCCCCATGGGGAGCACCGGTCCTATTCGTGAAGAAGAAGGACGGGACTATGCGTATGTGCATAGATTACCGCTAGCTTGAATAAGTCGACCATCTAGAACAAGTATCCTTTGCCGAGGATAGATGACTTGTTCGATCAAACTTAAAGGAGCTGCGCAGTATTCTCAAAGATAGATCTAAGGTCGAGATATCATCGACTTAAAGGTGAAGGAAGTGGATATCCATAAGACAACTTTCCGAACAAGATATGGGCATTATGAGTTCTTGGTAATGCCGCTCGGATTGACGAATGCCCCACCGCGCTCATGGATATGATGAATCGGGTTTTTCAACCCTACTTGGATCGGGCCTTCGTGGTATTCATAGACGACATCCTAGTGTATTCCAAGTCCGAGGTAGAGAATGATAAACATCTTCTGGATAGTGTTGCAAGTGTTAAGGAAAAGAAGCTTTATGCCAAATTCAAAGAAGTGCGAATTTTGGTGAAGGAAGTTGCGTTCTTAGGGCATGTGGTGTCCGCGGAAGGGATAAGGGTGGATCCTCGAAAGGTTGAGGCAAGTTAGATTGATGCCACCTAAGTCTCAGAGTCGAGGTTCGCAGCTTGGGTTTAGCGGGCTACTATAGAAGGTTCGTCGAAGGATTTTCATCGATAGCTGCACCTTTGACGAAGTTGTTGAGAAAGGAGGTACCTTTCTTGTGGGCGATATAAACAAGAGAGCTTCGAGAAGCTTAAAAGGGTTTTGACCAAGCTTCGCTTTGATTCACTTTGAGGTAGGAAGGATTTCGTGGTGTATTGTGATGCGCCTCACACCGGATTGGGATGTGTTCTGATGCAAGGCGGGAAGGTGGTTGCGTGCGCGTCTCGGCAATTGAGGCCACACGAGGTTAACTATCCGACGCATGACTTGGAGTTAGCAAATGTAGTCTTTGCTCTTAAGGTTTGGAGGCATTATCTCGTATGGAGAAAAGTCAATAATCTATACGGATCACAAGAGTCTTAAGTATCTGTTGACTCGTATGAGCCAATCTGAGACAACAAGGTGGGTGGAGTTGTTGAAAGACTACGATTGTTCTATAGAGTATCACTCGAGCAAGGCGAATGTAGTGGCGCATGCCTTAAGTCGGAAAGTAGTGTCAGATTTGAGGGCGATGTTTGCACATCTTAGCCTTTATGACGATGGAAGTTTGTTGGCGGAATTGCGGTGTAAAGCCGACGTGGTTGAGTCAGTGAAAGAAAGACAGTTGGTAGATGATGATTTAAGTGTTAAGTCATGCGCGGTGAAGAGTGGGAGTTGAGAGATTATGGTATTAATAAATGATGGAGTATTGTGTTTTAAGGGTAAGGTCCGTATGCCAAAGGATAAGGAGCCGAGGCAAAGGATTCTTCAGAATCGCATGGTAGCCCTTATGCTATGCATCATGGAGGAGCAAGTTATACCGAGATTTGTGGGATCGCTTTGGTGGCCTGGTCTTAAGCGGGAAGTTACGGAGTTTGTAGGAAGTGCTTAACGTGTCGTTAAGTTAAGGTCGAACATCAAGTACCTTCGGATTGCTTCACGATTAAGATTCCGCAGTGGAAGTGGGAGCGAATCACCATGGACTTTGTTAGTGGGCTTCCCTTACGCCTACTAAGAAAGACTCGGTATGGGTGATAGTGGATTGATTGATTTAAGTCCGCACATACGTCATACCCGTATGAGTTGATTACTCTTGCGTGTTGGCGGTTGTATGTGGCGTAGATTGTGAGGTTGCATGGAGTGCCGGTGTCGATTATTTCGGATAGGGATCCGAGGTTTACGTCTCGATTTTGGAAAGCATTACATTAGGCTTTAGGCACCAAGTTGGATTTCAAGACGGGCATTTCATCCTCAATCGGACGGCCACCGAGCGAGTAATCCAAGTGTTAGAAGATATGTTGAGGGGATGTGATAGATTTCAGGAAGCTAGGAAGAGTTTTTGCCTTTAGCGGAATTTGCGTGACAACAACAGCTTATCAAGCGTGATTCGAGATGGCACCGTATGAAGCACTATATGGACGGAAGTGTCGCACTCCTACATGTTGGACAGAATTAGGGGAACGTTAGGTTTTGGGTCCTGAGATTGTGGCAGAATCTGAAGGAAATGTCAAGGTAATTCAGGCACGGTTGAAGGAGGCATCTGATAGGCAAAAGTCGTATGCAGACCTTAAGCGAAAGGATATAGAATTTGCTGTGGGGGATCAAGTGTTCCTAAAGGTTTCACCTTGGAAGAAGGTGATGAGATTTGGTCGCAAGGGAAAGTTAAGTCCCAAGTTTATAGGACCTTATCGGGTTTTGAAAAGGGTTGGACCTGTGGCATATCAGTTAGAGTTACCTTTGGAGTTAAAGCAAATGCACGATGTGTTCCATGTTTCGATGCTACGACGTTACCGGTCGGATCCATCTCATGTAGTACCAGTTGAGGAAGTGGAACTACGACCCGATTTGTCCTACGAGGAAGAGCCGATTCATATTCGAAACGGGATGTGAAAGTGTTGCGGAGGAAATCAGTTCCTCCGGTCAAAGTGTTATGGCGTAATCATGGATCTAAGAGGCTTCATGGGAGCTCGGAAGAGGCAATGCGACAAAGAATACCCTCATTTGTTGTAGCCAGGTAATTTCGAGGACGAAATTTTCTTTTAGGAGGGTAGAGTTGTAACATCCTAAAATTTGAGTATCATCTTGTTGCTTGTGATAGCTTGGATATGATTTTATTGTGTGCCTAATATAATCTTGTAAAGGCTTAGAATTATTCGAAGCTAGAATAGTTGTTAGTATGAAGAATTTAATGAAGTGGATCAAGTGATTATGATGCTTAAGTTAATTTAAGTGTTTGAAATTAGCACATGAAGAGTTATTGGCAAAGTGGTGTTGGCGCTTGGGTGGATGCATGAAGGGAGAGGTTCTAATCCCTTGGTTAGCAATTGGAAGGATTTTTTTATTTCTTGTTCTCTTCCTATTGTGCCACCAAACTCTATTTTTGGTATGGATGGATTTTCTTTCATTTTTGGATAGTAGACTATTGGAAAAGGCAAGTTATTAGTTAAGGAATGGAATCAAGGTGTTATGGAAGGATAAGGGGACATAAGGCTTGATGTATGGGTGATGTTTTGAAATTTTTTCATGGTCATTTTGACCATGAATGTGGACTTCATAGGTGGCTAGGGGGGTTGGCCGAATATTGTATGGGTTTAGGGGGAAGATAGTTGGCCAAATTCTTGGCATTTTGTGCATCTTTTTCCCTTTCTCCAAAATCTTTCTCCTTAGCCGAATTTGTCATGGGCATTAGGTGAAAACTTTGTTTTTGTTTTGGCTATCATCTTTGACCAAATTGGTATTTTTTTTTCCTCTCAAACTCTTCCTTTCTTTTTGGTACCGATATATCACTACCTTTGAAGGGGGACTTTTCTCTTTCATTCTTTTTCTTATTTGACCGTATGTGCATCAATATTAAAAAAAAAAAAACTTTTTCTTTGTTCAATTTCTTCCATAACCAAAACAATATAGCCTTTTGATCATTTCTCTTCTTCTTTTTCTTTCTCTTTCTTTCTTTCTATTTTGTTAAAGCCAAAACTATAACCCTTGCTATTCTTTTCCTTAAGCCGAAAGTTTCACTTCATTAACACCATTGAAACCGATTGCTCCTAAGCACCAAAAACCTATCATCTTTCTCATCTAAATTGATTTCTCCACTTCAAGCTCTTCTTGTCAATTCCTTGGAGTTTAGTGACCATTTGCGTTTTGGTCATTACTTTTTGGTAAGAATATCTTTTAGACTGATTTCTTTATCTCTTTCTTTTTCTGACGGTTGAAAAGCGAAACTCTAATTCCCTATTTTATTTGGCCGAATCTTGAAGGAAAGTTTTGGAGTTCCTTTGTACCGACGTTTAGGGGGAGATCATTCGGGATTTGAATAATCCAAGGTAAGGAAATAATGATATTCGGCCAAAGGCCATATCTTTTTAGTGATAATCGATTTCTCATATAGTGTTATGTAGGTACTGTCGACGTTGTAGGCAAAAGTCAGAAATCTTAAGTATTCTATCGTTCTTTGTGTTTACAAGGTGTGTAGCCCTACACTAAATTTCCGATGCATTAATAATATTAATGTTAGCATGTGTTAATAAGTAATATGAATGATTATGGCTTCGGATACCATTCAATGGTACATGATTTTCAGGTATGTTAAACCCTTAATACTTCGTTAATAATGCTATAAGCATGGATATGAAATAAGTATGATTCCGTTATGATTTTGGGGCATATGGCATGATATCGAAATAATATGTTTATTGCATGGGCATATGGGTGATTTGATAAAGGGGAAGTGTTCCGGTGGTTTTTACCACATTATCCGGTGACTTCGGTCACATATTATGAATCCGGTGACTCTGTCACAATTATCTGGTGGTCATGCCACAATTTATAAGGGCGATGTGCATGTTGACTGCAGCAACTGCCTTCGATGGTGTGTAGTGGATGGAGGGTCGATTTAGTAATCCCCATGGTGTGATTGACAGGTACAGGTGGTGTGTAGCGGATGGATATCTAGGTTGGGCTCGGGATTGCATTTCATTTTATATGTACATGTGATTATCTGAGTTGCTATATTATGGGCTTATGGCTTAATGTGATTTAAATGGGCTTTATTGCTATGATCAATTGGGTCTTTAGTGTATTGTTACACATTGAGTCTGTTGACTCACCCTTCGTGGGATAACTTTTTCAGGTGATACACATTGATTTGGACCGGATCGGCGAGGACTACGTGGTGGCCATTGCTCAACTCAGTATTCGGTTTTCTTTATAATTAAACTTATTACATTTTCTTTATTTATTTTGGGATTTATTTTGGATTATGTTTTGTAATAAGGCCGCCATAAACTGATTTATTTATTACGTTCTAAATTTTATTTCTGCAACGCTCAATTTTAACCAAATAATTAAATATTTTTGACGAACGCCCTAAAACTTTTATGACACCTAATTACTATGGTTTTCAACTTAATCATAAATTCTAAATTCGGTTCTTCTTTTATTTTACAAAATCATAAAGTTGAATGATTTAATAAGAAACAAATTTAAATCACAAAAACGGTTTTTAACAAAATCGTACTTCAAATCCATTTTTCCTACCACGAAATCACATGATTTACAAACCGACAAAACGAGTTTTTCTCAAGAAGCATACCAGATCCGGTCGGGGCTTGTGGGCCGGGTTTGGGGTGTTTCACGAACCCAAATGAACCAAAAGTACTAATACTGACTTTCTTTTAATTATTTAGCCTAAGAATTAAGGGATTTGTTATTTATTCTAAAATTAACTAACTACTAAACTAAAGACGCTAAGACACAGAGAATGAATTGGGGAAAATACTTGTGGGAAAAACCAATTGATTAAGACAATACCCAAGGAAGAATCCACCTAGACTTCACTTGTTATTTAACTCTGAACTAGATGATTTATTCACTTGACTTGATCCGTAGGATTCCCTAATTTATATTAATACCTCTCTCGAGGCTACTAACGTCTAACCCTAGGTTGATTAATTTAAATCTCTTTCTAATTAAAACCCCTAGGATTGCATTAACTCGATCTATGGACTCCCATATTAGGTTTGACCCTAATCCGACAAATTTTCGTCATCCTATCTCTAGGGTTGCGATCAACTCAGCTTAACTATGCTAGATCTACTCTTAAACATTGAATATTCCTCCACTGCCTAAGCACATCAATACTTGAATCAATATCCTGAAATATCAAAACAAGAATTAAGAACACATAGTTAAGAACAAATCAAATATTTATCATATAGTATAGAAAACAATAACAAGATCCGTCTTAGGTTTCATCCCTCTCAGGTATCTGAGGGGTTTAGTTCATAATCATAAAAGAATACATCTCAGAAGAAAATATAAAATAAAACATAAGTAAACCCTAAAACCCCCTGAAGGAATTGAAGGAGAGATCCTCCGTCTTGAGTATGATTTCGGCTTCTTTAGATGAATCAATTAATCCCACAATTTTGACCTCTCTGGCTTGGTTCCTTGGCCTAGCTGGACGCCCCCCTCAAGGTTGGCCTTTAGGGTGTTTATATAGGCTTTTGGGATGTCTTTCTTTGCCTCTAAGTACCCTATTCTGAGTGAAATTCCTCTTTTTCACGGTAGGGACACGCCCGTGTAACACGCCCGTGTGAATCGAATCCAGGCCGTGGTCGAGCCTGCTAAAGGGGTACGGCCGTGTGCCTTGGGCCCAGGCTGTGTTGATTTCCTACTTTGGCCCATTTGGTCCGTTTTTAGCCCGTTTCTCATTCTTTTCATCCTTCTATGCTTTCCTAAGTATAAAACATGAAATTAAAGGATTAGGAGCATCAAATTCCACAAGTCAAGGGATAAATCATCCAAAAGTACGCTAAATGTGGGATTAAAATATGTATATATTACGGTTTATCAAATACCCCCACACTTAAGCTTTTGCTTATCCTCAAGCAAAATCCTTAACTTACAATTAAAATAGAACTTCCTCAATTCATAACCTTCATCAATAATGTTTCATCATAATTCATAGGTAATTCATACATTGATAATTTAACCAGAAGGTTCCTAAAGATTCAAACAATCAAATTCATAGTTTTTATAGTACGAAAAACAGGTGTTTCCCCTTACCTAAATAATTACCTCTAATTCAAAATCGACAAGGGTTGACATCCTCACTAAAGATTCACTCAAATCACTCGAAGTGTTTAAGGTTCAGGAAAAAAACTCTCGTAAGTCAAACATGAAAAGTTAATCCCATAGGCTTGCATTAAAATCAAATCTCCACCACTATAATATGAGATGATACACAAATCAAAAGGTATTTAAAAGGGTTGTAACGGGGCTTGGGTTAAAGGTGTGGATAAAGGCTGAATTAGAGGGTTAGAATCGAGATTGACCTGACAAATTACCTAACTAGAACAATGAACTGATAATGAATAATTACATTAATTGAAAACTTGTAATACTAATAACACGAGCTTCTTCTAAAGATGTGAATTTAACTGTTTTAAGCTCATAGAACATAGAACTAATGATGAATAGAATTTCTAACGTTTTTTTAAGAACAAATCATATAATAAAAGATGGATTCAACTACTGAAATGAATAAAATAATTAGGCAACTGATCAAATCAAAAATCGATATAAGGGTGGTTAAGAGAAATGGTGATAACAGATACAAGATGGGGTTTTGAGTTAAAATTAGTGGGTGAGTAAAAAAAAAAAAGGGTTGTTAGGATCAAAGGGGTTTACTAGGGGTTAATTGTGAGGGTAGGCTTTTAGTGGAGTAAGTGGGTTAAAACCTAAGTGCCTTTATCATCTCTGTATATCAAATCAAAGGTGTGGTCTCGACATGTATAATCGAAGCAAGTTCTAGAATAACAAATCAATGTTGACACACTAATAATCAATAAAGAAACCAAGAAAAATAATATGCTCTAAAAGGCTCAAAATCTCACAAAAATTATGGCTTTTTGATGTCAACCTTGTAAATTTCAAACTTCAAGGTAATAATTAAATTTAGGTTAACAACATAGCAAATTTTTAATTCTGAAAAATAGACTTATCATGCTTGATTCTCTAGTCTCTTAAAGTTTAAATCATTACTGCATAATTATCTATGACTTAATCCAAAACATATCAATAAAAATCATAAATCAAAGGAAATTTAATTCTAACAGTAACATTAGAAAATTTACTTAAGAACAAGATATAATTAAGGGATTTTGAGAATAATGAAAAAAGTTAGGCACGTTTCACGATAAAATTCACCCCCCACACTTAAGATGTACATTGTCCTCAATGTACAAATATAACAATTATAAAAATAAAAGCACACGATAGGGAAAGAGGTGAAACTTCCTGAATTTTGGATGGAGTCAGAGAAAAAAAATCGGGGAAATTCGGGCCGAGTTGGAGGAAGACATTCCTGTGGCGGCGGTGTCTATGGTCGTGGTGGGGTGATTCCCAAGCAGCCTGAAGAACCTAAAACCAAGAAACTAAAATAAAATAAAATTATTTAAGCACAAGCGAGATAAAGAGAAGGAAAATGAAAGAGACGAGAAGAGAAATATAAAAACAAAATGGCCTCAAATGTCCTCAGCTTGTCGAGTAAATGAAGTGGCCGGCATGAACTTATATAGATCGGTCTCCCACAGGGAGACTGTGCTTGGATTCTTCCGTTTCTTTGACATGGGTAAGGTGAAAATGGAGAGTTTTGGACAGGAGAATGAGAGAAAATGGAAAGGGGAAGGGTAAAAGGGAATGGAAGAAAAGGAATGGGGGGTAGGTGAGAAAGGGAGAGGGGTGTTTTTAAAGAGAGATTTCAGATCTGGTACATCCCCACGCCCGTGTGTCATGGGCGTGTTAAGTTGCACGACCGTATTGCATGGCCGTGTGGGGGTTTGTTCGTTTCTTCCATGCCTGTGTGCAGGTCGCCACGACCGTGTTGATAAAACAGTGTCAGCCACGGCTGTGTCGCACGACCGTGGTGTTTAGTCGGGGTCCGTGGCTTGAAGATATTTTTCTTTCTTGGTTCGTACTACCTCTGCCATGTCAGTACGGAAATTCGTTGTGTTCACACGGCCACAGCCACAGCCGTGTGAAAGGCCATGTGGTATGGAAATCTGCGCCTAAATATGGAAAGAAATAAAACTAAACTTAATTATTAGGGTTAGTGCTCGGGTTTCCTCCCGAGAAGCGCTCGTTTAAAGTCTTAAGCTAGACTCACCTCTCATTCACATAATCAGGGTGGTTTGAAGAGTTGAACATCCTTTCTCATGCTATCAGTTCTACTATCTTGATAAAGTTTGAGTCGAGTAGCATTTACCTTAAAAGTGCCGAATATAGGATTACTTACCTCGACTGTTCCGTATGGGAAGACATTGAGTACCTTAAAAGGGTTTTCTTCGTTTGTATTAAGGTCTGAAGGAGATATTCGAGGGTTTGTTTTATCTAATAATACCTGATCTCCGATCTTAAAGTTGTTTGTCCCATGGAATGGCGTTGGTTCTACTGCGTATATCCCTAATTTCTCTTTGAAATGTGTCTTCCACTCGTCTAGCTCATCGATCTGAAGCCGTCGTTCCTCGTGAGTTATTTCTTTGTTGTCATGATGTCTAGGATCTGGCTCAGTTGTGTGGTTCTGTGGTGCTTCCTGAAAAGAAGATTTAACTGAATGGTTATTAATAAAATTAAATTTCTCACCTTGATTACTTGATGTCCTAGCCGAGTCAAGAGCCTGAAGACTGATTGATTCGTCACCTACACGGAGTATGAGTTCACCTGTACCAACATCAATTTTAGTTCTAGCAGTTGCTAAAAAGGGTCTTCCTAAAATTAAAGGGATCGTATTGTCCTCATCCATGTCTAAAATGACAAAGTCTACTAGTAATACGAATTTATCAATTTTCACGAGTACATGTTCAGTTATACCCCTAGGAATTCTAATATTTTTATCAGCTAATTGAATGCTCATCCTAGTTTGTTTGGGTTTCCCTAGACCTAGCTGTTTAAACATTTTATAAGGCATAACATTTATACTTGCCCCTAAATCAGCTAAAGCATTATCAACAGATAAACTACCAATTAAGCATGGAATTGTAAAACTCCCTGGATCTTTTAATTTTCGTGGTAGTCTATTTTGCAATATTGTTGAGCACACTGCGTTTAGTTCCACATGCGACTCCTTGTCTAACTTCCGCTTGTTTGTTAAAAGCTCTTTTAAAAATTTCCTTGAACCTGGCATCTGCGAAAGAGCTTCGAGAAACGGTAAGTTAATATGTAATTTCTTTAAAAGTTTAAGAAATTTACCGAATTGTTCGTCTGTGTTATCTTTCTTCATCGCATCGGGATATGGCACACAAGGTTGGTACTCTTTAATTACCGGTTTTAGCTTATCATGACTTTCCTCAGCTTTACCTTCTTCTACCACATTATCTTGCCTTAATTTGGGTTCATCTAACCTTACACTGTTATGAGCTGTTATGGCTTGAAGTTGCTCCTTTGGGTTAGTTTCAGGGCTGCCTTGTGGTCGTTCTGATATGATCTTGGCAATTTGTCCTAACTGGTTCTTGATCCCTTGAATTGATGCTTGTTGATTTTTAAGTGTTGTTTCGGTGTTTTGGAAACGTGTTTCTGACACCGCTATGAATTTTGTCAGCATCTCCTCAAGGTTCGGCTTCTTTTCCTGTGGGTAGGGCTGTCGTTGGAAGTTTGGAGGGGCTGTTGTCTCTGATTTCCTTGACCACCCCGTGAAAAATTGAGGTGGTTCCTCCAACCTGGATTATAAGTATTACTATAAGGGTTATTTTGAGATCTGAAATTGTTACCCATATAATTTATCTATTCGTTTTCCATGCCATATCCGTAGGGTGGGTACTCAGGATTCGCCACACCTCCACTTGTTTCGCACCGCATTCATCGGATGTACCGCGAAGAGCACGCACCATCAATCTTTTGTTTAACATCTCTACCGATTTGATAGCATGGTTATCATGCGGTCGAGGTTGAAAACTCCGCCGCCGTTGTTGGCCTTATCCTTGTAACTTGCCACTGATAGTTATTCAGTGACATCTCCTCAATAAACTCGTATGCCGCTTCAGGAGTTTTGTTATTCAGGGTTCCGCCTGCGGCTGAATCGATTAGTTGCCTCGTTGAGGGGTTCACACCGTTGTAGAAGGTTTGAACCTGAAGCCACAAAGGTAGCCCATGGTGAGGGCACCTTCTCAACAAATCCTTGTATCTCTCCCATGCATCATATAGTGTTTCTAAATCCATCTGCACAAAAGAAGAGATATCATTCCTCAATTTAGCCATTTTAGCCGGCGAAAAATATTTTAATAAAAATTTTTCGGTCATTTGTTCTCATGTAGTGATTGATCCTCGTGGAAGAGAATTCAACCACTGTTTTGCTTTATTCCTCAAAGAAAAGGGAAATAACCGAAGACGAATGGCATCATCAGAAACGCCATTTATTTTGAAAGTATCGCAAAATTCTAGGAAATTCGCCTAGTGATTATTTGGATCTTCATCCTGAAAACAATCAAAGTGAACAAATTGCTGTATCATCTGAATTGTGTTAGGTTTCAGTTCAAAAATATTTGTAGCAATAACAGGTCTAACAATACTTGACTCAGTTCCTATTAAATTAGGTTTAGCATAATCATACATAGTTCGAGGAGCATGATTTTCGGCCACCTCTGGGGGTAGCGGATTATTCTCAGCCATCTCTTCGGTGGTATTGGTTTCGTCTTCTTGCTCTTCTTCTATGTAATTTAAGCTTTACCTTATTTCTCTACGATTTCTGCGCACGGTACCTTCAATATCATTGTCGTAAATTAAGGGTCCTGTCGGGTTCCTTCTAGTCATAAACTAGAGGTACCTGCTATGTAACACCCCAAACCCAGCCCAAACACCATGACCGGATCTGGCATGTCACTTAGGGAGATTTTAAAAGATGTCGCAATTTCGGAAAATATTTTTCTTGAGTTTAACACTTTATTCGAGAAAACTAAATGGTTGGATGATTTGTAAAAGATATACATTTTATATTTATGCCTTAGTGGATTAAAAACCAAAATTTGATACATGCCTTAACTTAATTAAAACGTAAAATGTAAATGTCTAATAATAATAAAAGCCCAAAACAACCGAAAATATGAAGCTAGTGGCCCATGGCCTTATTACAATGAAATTTAAACCCACTAATTAAAAATATTAAAAATAAATAAACTAGTAAAGTCTTTTGCTGAATCAAAATAATCCCTCGCATGGCCACCTTGCGCTCTTCTCCAACCCGGTCCGATGCACTAGGTGCTACCTGAAAGATGTTAAATAATGGGGTGAGTCGCGAGACTCAGTGTGCAACCCTCGTGCACCATCGATTGGGCCTTAGCCCCACGTGCAATGTATAACAGAGTATAATATATCGAAGATATGCAAAGCCCAACCCAATCCTAGGTTTCCATCCGCTACACGCCACCCTTACCGCCAATCACACCATTGGGGATTTCTACACTCAACCCACACCGCTACACACCATCGATGGCGCCATGCTGCAGATAGTCGCCATCGCCGATCATGGCAATAGCCACTACAATGATCATGGCATTAGCCACTACAATGCATCATGGCAAAAGCCATTACAATGCATCATGGCAAAAGCCACTACAACGTAACACTTCCCTTTCATCAATCACCCAACCCCATGCAATCACGTAAACCTAGCATACATGTTCATCATACCAAATCGATAGAAACATTCACTTTAGAATGACAGAGATCACTAACCTGGTGATTCGCCTTTACCCTCCTCGGGTTTTCAATAGCCATGCCGGTATTTTGACATTTAGCAGAATATAACAGATTTATAAACATATACTAACAAGCAATCCAAATGGTGTGAGAATGTTACACACTGATTAATACGTAGGACTACCCTCTATGTTGATACCCTCGCTAATCGATCTCCATCGCCTTTGTCTACAACTTTGCTCAAAAGCCGAAAGAACGCGAAGATAAGGCCTCTCCTATATTCGCCAAGGGTTAGTGTTTTACCCGAATTATATGCTTAAATTAACAGATCTCCTTACCTTGAAACCCCGAAAGTGATACGATCTAAGGGCTACTGAACTCTGGCTTAGAAATCTAAGCGATTGAATCCCCTTCAAATCCCGGGATGCCGTAAAAGAAAGAAAAACACAAGATCAGTTTCCATATAGCCATTCGGCTAGGGTCTCTAAAAATCGGGAAAAGATTGAATCACGCGAATCGACACTTACCTTCAGTTTCCTTCAAGATTCGGCACAAGCAGACACCATAGAGGAAATTTGGCAATCATAGGAGATGAGATTTAGGGATTTCGACCTTTAGGAAAATCCTGGAAAGATGAACAAGAGAAATTCTGATGCGTTTTCAGCTTTTAGAAGAACAAAGAATTGAAAAGATGGGCAAGGAACAGACAGAGAGATTCGGCAATGAGTATTAAAGAAAAGAGAAGGTGAATGGGAGAGTTTCGGCACTTGGTGAGGCCTCAAGGGTTTCGATTTCTGACAGAAAAGAAAAGAAGAAGAGATGATTCTTATTTGTCGAAAGAGAGAAAACTAATAGCTATTCTCGAGATAAGACAAATGAAAAATTCGCACACCCCCTCTAGCCTATACCAAACCGACTCCTTCCTTTCCCGAGTTTGATTTTCGCCAACTCGCAACCAAAGGATAGCTCCTATCTTTCTCCCTTATCTTAATCTATTAACTCCTCCAAAAGAGACCTAATTAGCACCAACTCCTCCCCTTTATCAGCATAATATCCACATGCTTTAAAACATTAAAATCCCTATTTTGTAGCCACATTGCCGTCCCCCTCTAGCTCTCCTTGGGTCACCGAAATTAGCCCAATTTCTTGGGCTCCAAGCGCCACACTGAGGCCCCCTTCTTTTGCCTATTGGCGCCACTTATAGCTCCCTCCTACTGCGCCTCTTGTTCCTGAGCCACAAGCCCATTATGCCTATTTCACTCTCAATACTTTACTTAAACACCATAGTCTCTAAACAAAATATTTAGCCAAGACCTCGGCCCATTGCCGAGCCCAATTTGCACCTCTAATACTTAAATGAACACATTAAACGTATCCACCCATTAAATGCATAGGACCAAAAATTCAGGATGTTACATGCTAGGAACAAATAAAAGAAAGAATATTAGCAAAGTTAAAAACAGCATAAAAGTACATTGCAAAAAATAAAAATGGCTAAAGTAATAAAAATTGAGCGTTCTTAATATTTTAGTTCCCCGGAAACGGTGCCAAAAACTTGATCGTGTGTCGAGAGTCTTAATATTTATATAATGAATGATCGAGCCTAGAAACTAACTATCACCACGATTGAGACAAGCGCACCTATCGAACATTAGTATAGCTTAGTGGCAAGACTGGAATGTCAAACCCAAAGGAACCAAAAGTACTAATACTGACTTCCTTTTTATTATTTAGCCTAAGAATTAAGGGATTTGTTGTTTAATTTAAAATTAACTAACTACTAAGCTAAAGACACTAAGACACAGAGAATGAATTGGAGAAAATACTTGTGGGAAAAACCAATTGATTAAGACAATACCCAAGGAAGAATCCACCTAGACTTCACTTGTTATTTAACTCTGAACTAGATGATTTATTCACTTGACTTGATCCGTAGGATTCCCTAGTTTATATTAATACCTCTCTCGAGGCTACTAACGTCTAACCCTAGGTTGATTAATTGAAATCTCTTTCTAATTAAAACCCCTAGGATTGCATTAACTCGATCTATGGACTCCCATTTTAGGTTTGACCCTAATCCGGTAGATTTTCGTCATCATATCTCTAGGGTTGCGATCAACTCCGCTTAACTATGCTAGATCTACTCTTAAATAGGGAATATTCCTCCACTGCCTAAGCACATCAATACTTGAATAAATATCTTGAAATATCAAAACAAGAATTAAGAACACATAGTTAAGAACAAATCAAATATTTATCATATAGTTCAGAAAACAATAACAAGATCCGTCTTAGGTTTCATCCCTCTCAGGTATCTGAGGGGTTTAGTTCATAATCATAAAAGAATACATCTCAGAAGAAAATATAAAACAAAACATAAGTGATAAACTGTAAAAGTAACACATTTTAAGCCCACATTTAGTATGCTTTTGGATGAATTATCCCTTGATTTATGTAAAAATGTGCTCTTAATCCTTTCTTTTCATGTTATATACTCAGGAAAGCACCAGAGGATGAAAATAACAAGAAACGGGCTTAAAATGGGCCAAATGGGCCAAAGCACGAAATCGACACGGCCTGGGCCCAAGATCACACGGCCGTGCCTCCTTTATAATCTCAAACACGGCCTGGCCACGATTTACACAGCCGTGCCTCATCAACGAAGTCCACACGGCCTGGCCACGATTCACACGGGCGTGTGCCAGAGGCCGTGCCCCTGCCGTGGCAAAGAGCAATTTCAATCGAATTTGGATACTTAGGGGCAAAGAAACACATTCCAAAAGCCTATAAATACACCCTAAGTATGACATGAAAGGGGGGAGCCCAAAGCTATCATTTAGGGGCGGTGAGCTAGGCCAAGGAGCCGAGCCGAAAAGGTCAGATTTGTGGGAAACACTCGAAGATAGCCAGTTGATCCATCTCAAGAAGTCGGAATTCTACTCAAGATGGCGGATCTCTCCTTCAATTCCTTCAGGGGGTTTTAGGAATTTCTTATGTTTTGTTTTATCTTTTCTTCTGAGATGTGTTCTTTTATTGTTATGAACTAAACCCTCAGATACCCGAGGGGGATGAAACTTAGATGAATCTTGTTATCGCTTATTTGAACTATATGATAAATATTTGATTTGTTCTTAATTATGTGTTCTTAATTCTTGTGTTGATATTTCATGGATATCGATTCAAGTTTGATGTACTTAGGTGGAGGAGCAAAAGTCCCCGCCTAAGAGTAGATCTAGCATAGTTAAGCAGAGTTGATCGCGCGCTAGAGATAGGTGTGACGAGGCGTTGCCGATTAGGGTGAAACCTAATATGGGAGTCCATAGATCGAGTTAATGCAATTCTAGGGGTTTTAATTAGAAAGAGATTTCAATTAATCAACCTAGGTTAGACGTTATTCACCTTGAGAGAGGGTTTAATATAAATTAGGAATCCTACGGATCAAGTCAAGTGAATACATCGTCTGTTCAGTTTCAAGTTAGATAACAAGTGAAGTCTAGGTGGATTCTTCCTTGGGTGTCGTCTTAATCAATTGGTTTTTCCTCAAGTATTCTCCCAAATTCATTCTTCTTTGTCTTAGAGTCTTTACTCTAGTAGTTAATTAATTTAGATTAAACAACCATTCGCTTAATTCTTAGGCTAAATAATAGAAAGAAAGTTAGTATTAGTACTTTTAGTTCCTTTGGGTTTGATAATCTGGTCTTGCCTAAGCTATACTACTGTTCGATAGGTGCACTTGCCTCAAATCGTTGTCAGAGTTAGTTTCCAGGTTCGATCATTCTCTTTATAAATTTTAAAACTCGACAGACATACGAGCAAGTTTTTGGCGTCGTTGCCAGGGAACTAAAATATTAAGAACACTATATTTTTATTACTTTAGCCATTTTTATTTTTTTCAATTTTATTTTATTTTATTTCTTTTAACTTTGCTAATTTTTCTTCTTTTATTACTTCTTCCTTCCAGGTACCTCTAGTTTATGACTAGAAGGAACCCGAGAGGACCTTTAGTATACGATGACAGTGATATTGAAGCTACCGTCAGAGAAATCGCAGAGAAATTAGGCGAGCCCTAAATTACCAAGAAGAACAACAACAAGACGAATCAAATCCTACTGAAGGGATGGATGAGAATAATCCACCACCACAAGATGTGGCAGAAAATAATGCTCCACGTACTATGTATGATTATACTAAACCTCATTTAACTGGAGCCGAATCGAGTATTGTTAGGCTCGCTATAGCTGCTAATAATTTTGAATTAAAGCCTAACACTATACAAATGATTCAACAATTTGTTCAATTTGATGGTTTGCGGATTTAAGACCCAAACACTCATATAGCTAATTTTTAGAGTTCGTGATACCTTCAAAATAAATGGCGTTTTTGATGATGCCATACGGCTTCGCTTATTTCCCTTTTCTTTGAGGAATAAAGCCAAACAGTGGTTAAACTTCATAGTACCACGAGGGTCAATCACTACATGGGATCAAATGGCCGAAATTTTTTTATTAAAATATTTCTCACCGGCCAAAACGGCCAAATTACGAAATGATATCTCTTCTTTTGTGCAGATGGATTTAGAGACATTATATGACGCATGGGAGAGATATAAGGATCTCTTGAGAAGGTGTCCACACCATGGTTTACCCTTGTGGCTCCAAGTCCAAACTTTCTATAACGGTGTAAACCCTCAATGAGGCAACTAATTGATTCAAAGAAATGGTGGAACCCTCGAACAACAGTAACTCCCGGCGACCCTACGAGTTTATTTAAGAGATGTCACCAACAACTATCAGTGGCAGGTTACAAGGACAAAACCAAAAAAATCAGCCGGAGTTTTCAACCTCGACGCAGTAACCATGCTATCAACACAAGTAGAGATGATGAATAAAAAGCTTGATAGTTTATGTTCTTCGCAGTACATCCAAAGAATGCAAAGGCGACACAAGTGGAACGTGGCGAATCCCGAGTACCCACCCTACCAACCGAGCACAGAGAGAACGAACAGGATGAACTATATAGGTAACAACTTCAGATCCAATAATAACCCTTATAGTAATAATTATAATCCAGGTTGGAGGAACCACCCAGATTTTTCATGGGGAGGACAAGGAAATCAAGGAAATCAAAGACAACAACCTCCTCAAAATTTCCAAAATCACCCATCCCACGGGAGAAGAAGCCGAACCTTGAATAGATGTTGACAAAATTCATGGCAACTACAGGATAAACCGTCTCCAAGACACTAAGACCACCCTTAAGAACCAACAGGCATCAATCAAAGGGATCGAGAGCCAAGTTTGGGAACTCACTAAGACATTTGAACAACTTACTATCACAGTTGGACAACTCGCAAAGATAATTTCTGAACGACCACAAGGGCGTCTACCGAGCAACACTGAGATTAACCCAAAGGAGCAAATCCAAGCCATATCAGCTCAAGAAAGTGAAGGGTTAGACGAGCCCAATTCAAAGCAAGAGAATGTGGTCAACGAAGGTAAGGTTGATGTAAGTAATAATAAGCCAAAACCGGTAATCAAAGAGTACCAACCTCGCATACCATATCCCGAAGCATTAAGGAGAGACGACATAGAGGAACAGTTCGGTAAGTTTCTTAAACTTTTAAAGAAATTACATATTAACTTACCGGTTACTTGAACCTCTTTCACGATGCCAGATTCTAGAAAAATTTTAAAAGAGCTTTTGACGAACAAACGAAGGATAGACGAGGCATCACACGTGGAACTAAACGCAATGTGCTCGGCAATCTTGCAAAATAAACTACCACGGAAATTAAAACATCCAGGGAGTTTTACGATTCCATGTTTAATTGGTAGTTTATCTATTGATAATGCGTTAGCTGATTTAGGGGCAAGCATAAATGTCATGCCTTATAAATTGTTTAAATAACTAGGTCTAGGGAAACCCAAACAAACTAGGATGAGCATTCAATTAGCTGATAAAACGGTTAGAATTCCTAGGGGTATTATCGAAGATGTTCTTGTAAAAATCGATAAATTCATTTTCCCAGTAGATTTTGTTGTCTTAGACATGGATGAGGATAATTCGATTCCCTTAATTTTAGGAAGACCATTCTTGTAACAGTCTGGTTTACACCCTAGTCAGAAATTCGAGTCCGTATAATATTTTCATATTTTTTTTCTGTGCCATTGATATGTGACTAAGCATGTGTTAAATTTCCGTAAGCAAATTTGTTCGTTTGTGTGTTTAATTTGACAAAAGGATTAAATCGCATAAAGTTTAAAAATGGCTTTTCATTTGATTAAGTGGTTTAACTGATGTGGCTTTGGATTGTAAGGGTTTTGTGTTGCAATTTGACCAAAATATGGCTAGTGGACGGCAACATGGTTTTATATGATATTTTATAAGTTAAAACTTTATATTATATTTATTTATTAAAGTTATTATGTTATAAGTTATATATTATTATAAAGAAAACAAAAACAAGCCATTATCATCATTTTATCACCGAATAAGAAATAAAAAGAAAAGGTTGAGCTCTTCAAATATTCGGCTACTATCAAGCTAAATTCAAGGTTCATTTTTGATCAGTTTTCGATAATTTTTACGTTTTTGCAATCGTTGCTTTGAAAGCTACAAAACCCATGTATTAATCTTGTGAATTGATGATGTTTGTGTGAGATGCCATTGTTGATATGTTGAGTTTTGATATGAGTTTAGTTGTTAAATGAAAGATTTGAGTTAGATAAACATGTTATGTTCTTGAATTTTTGATGAATTTAGCTAAATAGGGCTAAATTGTAAAAATATTATTTTTGAGGACTAAATTGCGAATTTGATGAGAAATATGGACTTATATAGTCCATAGGGAGATTCGGCTAAGCATGTGTGTGAACGAATTTTGTGAATTTGATGTTTTGAGAAAAATGGACTAAATTGATAAATTGTGAAAATGTGAGGGTTAATTTGCAAATAGCCCTAAATGTATGTCTTTGGATTGAATTGAATGAATTAGTGAATAAAAGAGTTAATTCTGAATATGTTTAGATCAGGAACCGAGGAAAACAGACTTAGATCGCGGGAAAGCGAAAGTAATCGAGTAGCCGTTTCCATTCCCGATAAATCGAATTCGAGGTAAGTCATATTGCAAATAAATGTAATTGTATTGAATTGAGCTTAATTACATGACTATAAATGATAATGAATGCTTATGAGATGCTATGTATATGAATTCCGGGATAAGGTCGATATAGTGATAAGTCTGAGAAGTTCCGTATGAACTTAGGAATACATAGGTATCTGTTCTGTTTTATCATGTAAGACCACGTCTGGGACGTTGGCATTGATTTGAAATTTCGTGTAAGACCTCGTCTGGGACGTAGGCATCGACATGAGCGTTACGTGTAAGACCACGTCTGGGACGTTGGCATCGATATGAACTATACGTGTAAGACCATTTCTGGGACTTCGACATCGTATTAATTCGTATAAGACCGTTGCGGGACAAAGGGCATCGATATCTCGATTACATTTAAGACCACGCCCGAGACATTGGCATCGATATGAACTATACGTGTAAGACTATGTCTGGGACATCGGCAACGTATTAATTCATATAAGACCCTGTCTGGGACAGTGGCATCGATATTTGATTACATTTAAGACCATGTCTGGGATGTTGGCATCGATATGAACTATACGTGTAAGACCATGTCCGGGACATCGCAACGTATTACTTCAGATAAGACCGGCTCGCGGACACGGGCATCGATATCCGATTACATTTAAGACCACGCCTTAGACGTTGGCATCGATATGAACTATACGTGTAAGACCATGTCCGGGACATCGCAACGTACACTTCGTATAAGACCGTCTGCGGGACAAAGGCATCGTTATCGATTACATTTAAGACCACGCCCGGGACGTTGGCATCGATATGAACTATACGTGTAAGACCATGTCCGGACATCGGCATCGTACACTTCGTATAAGACCGTGCGGGACAAAGGGCATCGATATCTAATTACATTTAAGACCACGCCCAGGGCGTTGGCATTGTATAACTATTCCTGCACTTTATGTGTTCTATTAGATTACAAACGGTTCAATGGTCAAGTTTAAGAAATGAATGAATATATAAATTGTATATTTGTTTCAGGTATGTTCGATAAGTACACTTTGTGTGTATAAGAAGGTAAGTATTTTCTTAAACTTACCTAAATGAATTATGTATTTTAATATGAGAATATAAGTGTGTTATATGGATTGAAATGCTATGAACTAATTAAGTATGTAGTGATATGCAAGTTTGAAAGATGAATGGTCTAAGTGAATGTATTAAGAAGAATTATGATGATGCAATTGAGCCATTAGTGAATTTAGATTGATTATATGTTTTGAATGTCTATATGCTAAGTTTATTTGTATATGGCTTACTAAGCTTTTGAAAGCTTACTTTGTGTGTGTGTTTTCTCTATTTTATAGATCGTCAAAGCTACTGAAGGCTCGGGGACTATCGAGGATCGTCGTCACACTACTAAACCTATTTTGGTACATTTTGGAAATGTATAAAGCTAGATATGGCATGTATAGGCTAGCATTTGGTATAAGTTTGTTATATGAATTTAGCCATGTGATTTGGCTAGTTATGATGTTGGGAATTTGCTTGAAAGAATGTGATATATGAAGTATGTTTTGGTATGGTTAGTTGAGGCATAATATGGTCAAGTTTTGATTAAGTGAATGAATGAAATATGTTTGTGACGAGATGAGTTTAAACCTTGTATTTTAGTATGTTTAGAATTGGTATTGAATGTATAGATTGAATGGTTAATTTGCTATGTTTTTGTGTGTCATTTGAGTATGAAATGAGTTGGTAAACATAACTTGTAGATATGACCTATGTGGGTGGCAATTTGGCCTTACAAATGGCCTATAATGTCACACGGTTGTGGCACACGGGCGTGCCTAGTGACCGTGCTGCTAAGTCAGTAGCTAGCCTAATAGCACACGGCCAAGACACACGGGCGTGTCTAGTAGCCGTGTGAGAAAGTCAGTATATGGCCTAAGAGTACACGGCCTTAGCACACGGGGTGATGGGTGACCGTGGGTGTAAAGACAGATTCAACCACGGCCAAGGCACATGGGCGTGCTTGGTGGCCGTGGATGGGAAGTCAGATTCGACCACGGCCAAAGTACACGGGCGTGCTTGGTGGCCGTGGATGTGAAGTCAGATTCGACCACGGGAAGGACACACGGGGGTGTCCAGCAGCCATGGGAGGCACACGGCTTGCCTACACGGGCGTGTAATCCCTGAAACTTAGAAAAGTTTTAAATTTCCATGAAATTTTGTATGTGTTTCAGTTTAGTCCCGACCCGATTTATAAGCATGTTTAAGGTCTCGATGACTTACTTAAGGGACATTATGATTGTAATTGACATATGATTGTATGAAATTTTCTGTAATTGTTTCCGATCTGTCAGGTAACGCTCTTAACCCTGATCTGACGATGGACATGGGTTAGGGGTGTTACATTTGGCTGGTAACAGAGCTACGGTTTAGTCGATTCTCGGACTAACGTAGCATGTCAGAGTCTAGCTATACAGCCATAATTCTAAATTGTGATAGTGTGATGAATCGACGTATAAAATGTGATTTCAGATAGTAATGGATCCCGAAAGAGCCGTGAGCGATGACGTGAAAGTAATGCGCCTACTCGCACAAAGGGACACGCCCTCGATTCGAGACCGGCTACTAACGGTCAAGAGGAAGAAGCTAAACAAGCTTTCTTCCAAATGATGAGTGAATTGTTCACTCAATTCGTAAAGAATAACTCGACTGTTTCACAACCCCTGCCCCCGGTTAATCCCCCTCAAACCTTGGTTGTGCCTCCAGTGATGGGTATAAATCTGTTGAATAAGCCTCTGGTTGACAAGATTCGCAAGTATGGGGATGAAGAGTTCTGAGCTACCAATGATGATAACACCGAGAAAGTCGATTCTGAAACTCGTAATGAAAGAAAAATATTGGTGAATAATTTTTCTCAACCTTTAACGAAGAAATATAGAGATGCAAACAATAGATCAAATGCTTCATTTGGACATGCTAATAGAGATCGTGTGAGACCAAATGTTGGCTTGAGAACTCAAGCTCCAATTGAATCAAATGATGGAAGTACTAAAAGCAACAAACCTGAGTGTAGACAGTGTGGAAGACGACATGTGGGAAAATATTGGGGCAAGTATAACAATAGAGTTTGTTATAAATGTGGATCACGAAATCATTTCATTCGAGATTGCCCAAAGATGGCGAGTGTTGGAAATGTCAGATCCGAGCGACTTAAGTGTAAGCATTGTGGTAAAAGACATCCGGGAAATTGTAGATTGAATAATCAAGCTTGCTTCAGATGTGGATCGTTAGATCATTTTATTCGAGACTCGCCCAGTGAGTCCGTTGAACAAGAGACTACTCGTAACCGAGATCGATAACGCCCCAGAGAGAGATAGACCTTCCCGAAATACAAGAAATATTAGTAGTAGTCAGAGGTCTACGAGGGATACTGTTGCAAAATCTGAATTTAGAGAGCCAACTAGAGCGTATACTATTCGAGCTTGTAAGGAAGCTTCATCTTCAGATATTATTACGTGTAAGTTTACTATTTATGACACTTTTGTGATTTCATTGATAGACTTTGGCTCAACTCATTCGTATATATACCTGAATCTAGTAATCAGTAAGACTTCATCTGTAGAGTCTACTGAAATTGTTGTAAAATATCGAAACCCTAAGTAAAAGTGTCCTAGTTAACAAAATATGCAAGAACTGCCCATTAATGTTTCGAGATATCTGTTTTCCTACTAACTCGATGCTATTACCATATGATGAGTCGACATATAGTTTGGGTATGGATAGGCCGATACTACATGTCATTGTTGTAAATTGTAAAAGAAAGATTATAGATTTGAGATGTCAAATTGATGAAACAGTTCGGATTGAGTTAAATGATTTGAATGGTTAAATGTGATCGAATCTATCCATCCAATCTGAAACAAATTTTGAATGTACATGTGTGAATTGAGGAATAGTCGGAAGAAGAATTCATTTTCTTGAAGACTTGATACTTGAATTATATTTATAGGAACGATTCTATCCGGGAAACGCTGTGATAAATTAAAGTTAGTTTGATTGTTGAAGTTTTCTTCTCTTGCATTAAATAATTTCGACCAAATATCACTTTTGGTTTAGTCTCGAGGTTAATAAAGAGATTACGATCTTTATCCTTGTGTTAATGAATGAAAGGTCCGAACTTGGTACAACAAGGCTAGCTTCAATTGTCGAAAAACTTTTGAGTCTATAAGTGATTCGTATTCTGAGGAAAATGATTATAGTTTGGAATATTTTGTTTTGGCAATGAATAAATGATTATTTAGTGAAGTCGTGAAATTCGTATGAGTCAAGAAATTATAAGTTAAAAGGAGTTTTACATAAATTGATTTCTAATTCGAATCACGGATGTGATATCGATGTTTATTTATTATTTCGAAATAGAGAGTGTATATTGAAAAGTTCTATAAAAGTTTATAACAGATATGTGATGTCAGAAAGTTGATATTGTAATAATAGCAAAACGAGCTCAGTGTGATTCGAATTCTGATTCTGAATTTCGTGTTGTTGATGATTGTTTGAGATTTAGAGATCGTATCTGTGCACCAAGAAACTCTGAGTAGTTACAGCCAATTCTAAGTGAGGCTCATAATAGTTGCTTATCTATTCATCCGGAAGGTACTAAAATGTATCATGATTTGAAGCAACACTATTGGCGGTCTGGTATGAAACGATATATTTCTGATTTTGTGTTGAAATGTTTAATTTGTCAGCAAGTTAAAGTTGAACATCAAGTTCCATCTGGTTTGTTATAATCGATTCTGATTCCCGAGTGGAAATGGGATAAAGTGACAATGGACTTTGTCTCTGGTTTGCCCTCGACGACTCAGAAAGAAAAATGCGATTTGGGTCGTAATTGATATATTGACGAAATCTGGTCATTTTATTCCGGTACAATCTGATTACTCAATTGATAGATTAGTTGAGCATTGTATTTCTGAGATTGTAAGATTGCACAGAGTACCACTAACTATTGCATCAGATAGAGACTCGAGGTTTACATTACGATTCTGGAAGAAATTGCAAGAAGCTTTAGGCACGAAGTTACATTTCAGTACAACTTTTCATCCACAAACAGATGGTCAATCTGAGCGGATTATTTAGATTCTTGAAGATATATTAAGATGTTGCATTCTTGAGTTTGATGGTACGTAAGAACAGTACCAGCCATTGATTGAATTTGCATACAATAATAGTTTTCGGTCAAGCATCAAAATGGCACCATATGAAGCTCTGTACGGACGTAAATGTCGCACACCTCTGTATTGGACCGAGCTCAGTGAAAATAAGCTACATGGTGTTGATTTGATAAAAGATTCAGAACAGAAAGTGAAACTGATCCGAGAATTGTTTGAAAGCAACATCTGATCGTCAGAAGTCTTATGCGGACTTAAAAAAGATATATAGAATTTGAGATCGGCGACAAAGTATTTTTTTTTTGAAAGTGTCTCCGTAGAAAAAGGTACTCCGATTCGGATGTAAAGGCAAGTTGAGTCCGAGGTTCATCGGACCGTATGAGATTATTGAACGTGTCGGGCCTATTGCATATAGATTAAGGTTGCCCTCTGAATTAGAAAAGATCCACAATGTGTTTCATGTCTCGATGCTCCATAAATATCGATCCGATCCGTCACATATGATTACTCCATCTGAAATTGAAATCCGATCTGATATGTTATACGAAGAGGAACCGATCCGTATCTTAGCTCGTGAAGTAAAAGAATTAAGAAACAAGAGAATTCCGTTAGTAAAAGTATTGTGGAGTCGGCATGGAATAGAAGAGGCTATGTGGGAGCCCGAAGATTCATTCAGACAGCAATATCTAACTTTGTTTAACGGTAAGATTTTCGGGGACGAAAATCCCTAAGGGGGGAGAATTGTAACAGTCTGGTTTACACCCTAGTCGGAACAGTAGTTTTGGGACCACAAATTCGAGTCTGTATAATATTTTAATATTATTTTCTGTGCCGTTGATATGTGACTAAGCATGTGTTAAATTTTCGTAAGCAAATTTGTTCGTTTGTGTGTTTAATTTGACAAAAGGATTAAATCGCATAAAGTTTAAAAATGGCTTTTCATTTGATTAAGTGGTTTAATTGATGTGGCTTTGGATTGTAAGGGTTTTATGTTGCAATTTGACCAAAATATGGCTAGTGGACGGCAACATGGTTTTATATGATATTTTATAAGTTAAAACTTTATATTATATTTATTTATTAAAGTTATTATGTTATAAGTTATATATTATTATAAAGAAAACAAAAACAAGCCATTATCATCATTTTATCACCGAATAAGAAAGAAAAAGAAAAGGTTGAGCTCTTCAAATATTCGGCTACTATCAAGCTAAATTCAAGGTTCGTTTTTGATCGGTTTTCGATAATTTCTACGTTTTTGCAATCGTTGCTTTGAGAGCTACAAAACCCATGTATTAATTTTGTGAATTGATGATGTTTGTGTGAGATGCCATTGTTGATATGTTGAGTTTTGAGATGAGTTTAGTTGTTAAATGAAAGATTTGAGTTAGATGAACATGTTATGTTCTTGAATTTTTGATGAATTTAGCTAAATAGGGCTAAATTGTAAAAATATTATTTTTTAGGACTAAATTGCGAATTTGATGAGAAATATGGACTTATATAGTCCCTAGGGAGATTCGGCTAAGCATGTGTGTGAATGAATTTTGTGAATTTGATGTTTTGAGAAAAATGGACTAAATTGATAAATTATGAAAATGTGAGGGTTAATTTGCAAATTGCCCTAAATGTATGTCTTTGGATTGAATTGAATGAATTAGTGAATAAAAGAGTTAATTCTGAATATGTTTAGATCAGGAACCGAGGAAAACAGACTTAGATCGGGGGAAAGCGAAAGTAATCGAGTAGCCGTTTCCATTCCCGATAAATCGAATCCGAGGTAAGTCATATTGCAAATAAATGTAATTGTATTGAATTGAGCTTAATTACATGACTATAAATGATAATGAATGCTTATGAGATGCTATGTATATGAATTCCGAGATAAGGTCGATATAGTGATAAGTCTGAGAAGTTCCGTATGAACTTAGGAATACATAGGTATCTGTTATGTTTTATCATGTAAGACCACGTCTGGGACGTTGGCATTGATTTGAAATTTCGTGTAAGACCTCGTCTGGGACGTAGGCATCGACATGAGCATTACGTGTAAGACCACTCTGGGACGTTGGCATCGATATGAACTATACGTGTAAGACCATGTCTGGGACTTCGACATCGTATTAATTCGTATAAGACCCTGTCTGGGGCAGTGGCATCGATATCTTATTATATTTATGTAACGACCCGAATTGGGCCTAGTAGGATTGGGCCCATTGGACCTTGAGCGTAGAAGCGTTTTAAAATTTATGGGAATTTGAGAACGGAATTATTTCAAGTTGGACTTATTAGGAGGTTGATTTTGGAAAGTTACGGGGTTCTAGGAAGTTCCGGGTTCAAATTGGGCCTCAGCAAAATTTTATGGTTATGCACTTTAAGGAGAGAAGGTAAGTGACATCCATGCTTAAGGAAATAAGTGTGCATTTTGCTAGCACAAGGAGTCTATTGGTAAAAGTGGAAAGTGGCGTGTGGAGTGTACTAATGGTTTAAGGTTCAAATCCCATCTAGTGCAAATTTTGATTAATTTTTATGCTATTCATCCATAGTGTCGGCCATGGTGGTATTTAAGGCAAGGAAGACTTTTTGGTTTTGGAAAGGTGGCTAAAGAAATATGGTATGGAGAAAGATAAGGGTTGATGATGGAAAGAATCAAAAGAAAAAGGCATGTGAAGGGAACATGTTGGCTTATATTGTGGAAGGTTTTTTGGAAAGATTTTTATTTGGTCAATGCTCATCTTTTGGAAAAGTTGATACATGGTTTTGGTTAAGGGAAAGAGGAGGAGCCGAATTTCTCTAGCTCTCCCTTGCATTTTCACATCTTTGGGGGTCATTTCTTTTTCCTTTCTAAATATTTTGGTTATTTTGATTGCATTTCCTCTTGACCGAAACTTCAATTTGCCTATTGACTTCTATTCTTTTCTTTTCAAACATTCTCTTGTATACACCATAACCGAAACATCAACTTCATCTCATAGCCGAAACTTTGTTCTTGTGGTTGCCGAAGCTTCTTTGTCTTCTCGGGTTTTGGGTGGTTGTAAGGCCGAATCTATTCTCTGCTACTTCCATCTTCTTGGTTCTCTTGGTGTGGGTCGAATCGATAGAGTGTTAGCTTACACTCTCATCATCTTTCTAGCCTTAAGGAAATCGATAGAAGGCGATCTATTATTGTCAAGGTAAGGGATTCGTCATGGTTCTTTTTGATCTTTTTCGTTGATCGTTAGTTTGCTAAACGGTATAGAGGTGATGACTAATCGTTTATTTTTAGGGACCAAATTGCTCGATCACCTATCCCTCGTAATAAGAGACTCGGATTGTTGGTAAGTGATATAGATTGTTAATCAATCGCAATACTTGGTTGAAGTTGAAAATTGGGCTTTGGACTAATTGTTAACCGATTGTACCTTTAGGTGCCGCGGAGAGTATCGTGTTACGGATTCTGAATAAGGTGTGTAATCCCGTACCCTTCCGAATACCTTTTTGAAATGGTGTGTAATCTCATACCTCTCTGAAAGTTTGCATGAAATGTTCTGTGATTCGGTCGAAATACCGAAGGAAAACCGGAAACCGGCATCCGTGACCACTCGGGCGTGCGTATATTCGTAGTGGTAACCATATTTTTGCAATGAAACAGTTTGGTCAGCAGCAGTGACGTGATTTTGAAAAATCACGAAAAATAGGATAAAGGGAGTTAGAAAGTGAAAAAGATATCAAAATAAAGCTTACTGTGTCTATTTTTATATGAAAGAAACATAGGAGGAACAGGAATTGTATATTCTGTGATATCTTAATTTTAGTGAGACTGGTTCTGATTGACTTCGTGGTTCCCTGTTCTGTATTGGAAAAATCGTTTAAAATTGTACAAAGTGAAATATGAGTTATAAGTTATATGTATAGATTCCTTAGTGAGCCTATTTTCAATAGGAACAAGTGGGAGCAACACATGAAAACCGTACAGTGAGATATTTGAATTTTGGGTAAGAGAGGTCAGAACCGTTGGTCAGTGAAACAAGGGAATCTTTAATGAATAAACTGTACTAAACGCCAAAGACAAAAATTCTGGAAAAATTGTAGTAAGAAGATATATGAGTCTAGTTTCAAGGAAAATTTACGTATCTAAATTTCGAGTTTCCTAACTCGAGTTATAGTCAATTTAGTCAGTATGACGTAAATGGACAGTTTCGATTTTTATGCCCCACATTAGTTGTTAAGTCTAGGTTGCGGAATTACCAAAATACCCTTGGAGTGTAAATTACCGAAATACCCCTGGGTTGCGAGATTACCGAATTACCCTTAGTGGGTAAAATTATCGAATTACGAAAATGCCCCTAAGGGCCGAATTACGAAATTGCCCCTAATGGGCCGATTTGTTATATTGCCTTAACGGGCCGATTTGATATATTGCTTAAATGGGCCGATTTGTTATATTGCCTTAACAGGCCGATTTGATATATTGCTTAAATGGGCCGATTTGATATACTGCCATAATGGGCCGATTTGATATATGGTCTTAATGGGCTGATTTGCAAGTGCTACAATGGGCCGAATTTTTGTAATGAATCTCTGAATTAATTATTGTTGTATATATTTGTAAATATCATGGTTTGCTATGTATGATGCATTTACATGATTTTGTATGGGATGGGAAAATGTTGAAGAGAAGTGATTCCGGTGGCACTGCCACAAAAATGTTTGTTAATACGATATTGTGATTCTGGTGGCTCGGCCACAATCAAAATTTGTTATAAATGGCATAATGCCTGCAATTGGTGTGTTTGGCGGGGTGGGTTGACTTGATCCCCACAGGTGTGATGGGCTGGTACGGGTGGTGTGTAGCGGATGGATTACTAGGATGGGTTGGGTTGGATACATTGCACATATATAAATATATTCTGTTTTGTAAATGGGCTTCGATCCAAGTGTATGTTAAATGGGCTTAAGCCCAAGATAATGCCATAATTTTGCATGGGTTGGGAAAAATGTGGAAGAGATGTGATTCTGGTGGCACTGCCACAAAAATGTTTGTTAATATGATACTATGATTCTGGTGGCTCGGCCAGAATCAAAATTTGTTATAAATGGCATAATGCCTGCGATTGGTGTGTTCCAGTGGATGACGGTAAGGGGTTTCACACTGAGTTCTTGTAACTCACTCCCCCTTTTCTTAACCCTTGTAGGTAATGCTCAGTTATGTGGACTTGGGCCATGGATGACTCGGTGGAAGCCATACTTCAAAAATGGTGTTTTATTTTGAACTTTAAGTTTCTATTTCCGTTAACTTTACTATTTTGGGTTTTTTTTTTTATGTTGTAATAAGGCCTCTGGAGTATTTTATTATTTGCTTTATGGTTGTTATACTTATTGTTTTGCTTAAATTGTTTAAAATGAGAATTTTCTAAAAACTTAGATAAAGGTTTTCCAAAATCGATTAACAAATGGATTTCAAAATAAACTTTTATAAATATTTTAACATGGAAGTTTTCACTCGAACTTTCAAACGATACTTTTCAAAGACACGGTTTTATAAGATTATTAGTTCAAATTTTCGATTTCTCAATTAACTTTCGAGGATTAGTAGTATTTTATCAAATATTTCTAATTAAACATGTTTTCTTGATTATAACAAAATAATATCTATTTTAGTACAAATCAAAAGGGGTTTAACACGTTTTTCTCATGTGACATGTCAGATCCGGTCATAACGCATGGGCCGGGTTTGGGGTGTTACATTTTATGGTATCAGAGCCCGATTGCAAAACTCGACTGTGGTTTGGGTTCAAAAGTGTTTTCAAAGCCGTTTAAAATTTTAATTTATAAATACATGTTCTAAAGGAAGTATGGCACCACGGGTATCCGGCACCAAGTCAAGTAAGTATGTGTTTTTATTTTATGATTATTGTGTTAGTACTGTGGTAAGAAAATTCCACAAAATAGAATACTCTAGAACTTTTAGTTTTAGGAGCTGAAACTATAGAGATTGAGACTTTAGGATGCCTATTGCGAAAACAACTTTACTTCCTATACTCCATAAAACATTGTTTAATAAACATTGAATAATTATACTGATTCATAAGACTCGTAATCAGATTAAATCGATTTAGCAAATATGAACGTTAAAGGACGTAGACGCGATAGATGTGGACGTGGTAGAGGCTGAGGTGCTAAGGCTAGATCTTCAGCATCGGGGCATGTTTCCAAAAGGGAGGCGCTGGCGTCGCCAGTGGTTGAGACGGGATCTCATGATCGAGCTGGGGTTGATGAGCTAACTCAGATAGTTAAGGAAGTATTGGAGGAGGTTAAAAGAATCAGTGAAACACTTCGAGTTGAGTGTGTGGACTGTAAGAAGAAAAGAGATCGCGGTTCTTTTGGGTCGCAGTCTCGTTCCGTAAAGCGTGTTAAGGCACGTCCAAACTTTCTGGCTTACGATTATTGCAGAAGGCGTCATCCGGGAGAATGTTGGAGGAGGTCAGGAGCATGCTTGAGATGCGGGTCTAAGGAGCATAAGGCTCGGGATTGTTTCATCACCATCAAGTCAGGTATGTTATGGTTGGACGTGATGATTGAATGTAGAAAATTTTAGGTATAAGTGGTAGATAACTGCTTGCTTCTGTGGTTAGATGTTTGGTTGAGTGAAAGAGGATTCAAGATTTTGTTAAAAGTACATTAGTGTTATTAAGATCAGAGTGCGCAGGGAAAGCTTAGTGGTGTGATTTGAGCGGTGCGTTTAGTAGTTGGTTGGAAATTTCGAGGACGAAATTTCTTTAAGGAGGGTAGAATTGTAACGACCCGAAATTGGGCCTAGTAGGATTGGGCCCATTGGACCTTGAGCGTAGAAGCGTTTTAAAATTTATGGGAATTTGAGAACGGCATTATTTCAAGTTGGACTTATTAGGAGGGTGATTTTGGAAAGTTACGGGGTTCTAGGAAGTTCCGGGTTCAAATTGGGCCTTAGCAAAAATTTTTATGGTTAAGCACTTTAAGGAGAGAAGGTAAGTGGCATCAATGCTTAAGGAAATAAGTGTGCATTTTGCTAGCACAAGGAGTCTATTGGTAAAAGTGGAAAGTGGCATGTGGAGTGTACTAATGGTTTAAGGTTTAAATCCCATCTAGTGCAAATTTTGATTAATTTTTATGCTATTCATCCATAGTGTCGGCCATGGTGGTATTTAAGGCAAGGAAGACTTTTTGGTTTTGGAAAGGTGGCTAAAGAAATATGGTATGGAGAAAGATAAGGGTTGATGATGGAAAGAATCAAAAGAAAAAGGCATGTGAAGGCAGGGGCGAAGCCAGAAGAATTTTTTAGGGGGGCCAGATAAAATTTTAATTTTTTATAGTTTATATCTTTATAATTTGTAAATGATTAAATTGAATTTTTAAAATTTTAGGGGGGCCAAAGTGCAATTTTACCTTTAGTAATTTAAAATTTTTAAAAAATTCTAAGGGCCAAAATAGCAATTTTACATTTTAGGGGGGGCCGGGGCCCATGGCAGCCCCCCTAGCTACGCCCCTGTGTGAAGGGAACATGTTGGCTTATAGTGTGGAAGGTGTTTTGGAAAGATTTTTATTTGGTCAATGCTCATCTTTTGGAAAAGATGATACATGGTTTTGGTTAAGGGAAAGAGGAGGAGCCGAATTTCTCTAGCTCTCCCTTGCATTTTCACATCTTTGGGGGTCATTTCTTTTTCCTTTCTAAATATTTTGGTTCTTTTGATTGCATTTCCTCTTGACCGAAACTTCAATTTGCCTATTGACTTCTATTCTTTTCTTTTCAAACATTCTCTTTTATACACCATAACCGAAACATCAACTTCATCTCATAGCCAAAACTTGGTTCTTGTGGTCGCCGAAGCTTCTTTGTCTTCTCGGGTTTTCGGTGGTTGTAAGGCCGAATCTATTCTTTGCTACTTCCATCTTCTTGGTTCTCTTGGTGTGGGCCGAATCGGTAGAGTGTTAGCTTACACTCTCATCATCTTTCTAGCCTTAAGGAAATCGATAGAAGGGGATCTATTATTGTCAAGGTAACGGATTCGTCATGGTTCTTTTGATCTTTTCATTGATCGGTTAGTTTGCTAAACGGTATAGAGGTGATGACTAATCGTTTATTTTTATGGACCAAATCGCTCGATCACCTGTCCCTCGTAATAAGAGACTCGGATTGTTGGTAAGTGATATAGATTGTTAATCAATCGCAATACTTGGTTGAAGTTGAAAATTGGGCTTTGGACTAATTGTTAACCGATTGTACCTTTAGGTGCCGCGGAGAGTATCGTGTTACTTGATTCCGAATAAGGTGTGTAATCCCGTACCCTTCCGAATACCTGTTTGAAATGGTGTGTAATCTCATACCTCTCTGAAAGTTTGCATGAAATGTTCTGTGATTCGGTCGAAATACAAGGAAAACCGAAACCGGCATCCGTGACCACTCGGCGGCGTGTGTATATTCGTAGTGGTAACCATATTTTTGCAATGAAACAGTTTGGTCAGCAGCAGTGACATGATTTTGAAAAATCACGAAAAATAGGATAAAGGGAGTTAGAAAGTGAAAAAGATATCGAAATAAAGCTTACTGTGTCTATTTTTATATGAAAGAAACAGAGAAGGAAGAGGAATTGTATATTCTGTGATATCTTAATTTTAGTGAGACTGGTTCTGATTGACTTCTTGGTTCCCTGTTCTGCCTTGGAAAAATCGTTTAAAATTTTACAAAGTGAAATATGAGTTATAAGTTATATGTATAGATTCCTTAGTGAGCCTATTTTCAATAGAAACAAGTGGGAGAAACATATGAAAACCGTACAGTGAGATATTTGAATTTTGGGTAAGAGAGGTCAGAACCGTTGGTCAGTGAAACAAGGGAATTTTTAATGAATAAACTGTACTAAACGGCTAAGCCAAAAATTCTGGAAAAATTGTAGTAAGAAGATATATGAGTCTAGTTTCAAAGAAAATTTACGTATCTAAATTTCGAGTTTCCTAACTCGAGTTATAGTCAATTTAGTCAGTATGACGTAAATGGAGAGTTTCGATTTTTATGCCCCACATTAGTAGTTAAGTCTAGGTTGCGGAATTACCAAAATACCCTTGGAGGGTAAATTATCGAAATACCCCTGGGTTGCGAGATTATCGAATTACCCTTAGTGGGTAAAATTACTGAATTACGAAAATGCCCCTAAGGGCCGAATTACGAAATTGCCCCTAATGGGCCGATTTGTTATATTGCCTTAACGGGCCGATTTGATATATTGCTTAAATGGGCCGATTTGTTATATTGCCTTAACGGGCCGATTTGATATATTGCTTAAATGGGCCGATTTGATATACTGCCATAATGGGCCGATTTGATATATGGTCTTAATGGGCTGATTTGCAAGTGCTACAATGGGTCGAATTTTTATAATGAATCTCTGAATTAATTATTGTTGTTTATATTTGTAAATATCATGGTTTGCTATGTATGATGCATTTACATGATTTTGCATGGGATGGGAAAATGTTGAAGAGAAGTGATTCCGGTGGCACTGCCACAAAAATGTTTGTTAATACGATATTGTGATTACGGTGGCTCGCCACAATCAAAATTTGTTATAAATGGCATAATGCCCGCGATTGGTGTGTTTGGCGGGGTGGGTTGACTTGATCCCCACAGTGTGATGATGGTGAGGTACAGTGGTGTGTAACGGATGGATTACTAGGATGGGTTGGGTTGCATACATTGCACATATATAAATATATTCTGTTTTGTAAATGGGCTTCGGTCCATGTGTATGTTAAATGGGCTTAAGCCCCCATAATTTTGCATGGGATGGGAAAAATGTGGAAGAGAAGTGACTCCGGTGGCACTGCCACAAAAATGTTTGTTAATATGATACTATGATTCTGGTGGCTCGGCCACAATCAAAATTTGTTATAAATGACATAATGCCTGCGATTGGTGTGTTTGGCGGGGTGGGTTGACTTGATCCGCACAGGTGTGATGGGATGGTACGGGTGGTGTGTAGCGGATGGATTATTAGGTTGGTTTGGGATTGCATTACATTCATATGATATATTTGATACATTATTATGTAAAAAGGGGCGTAGGCCCAAAATTTTTGCTATATGGGTTCAGGGCCCAGTGGATGACTGGTAAGGGTTTCACACCGAGTTCTTGTAACTCACTCCCCTTTCTTAACCCTTGTAGGTAATGCTCAATGATGTGGACTTGGGCCATGGATGACTCGGTGGAAGCCATACTTGTAAATGGTGTTTTATTTTGAACTTTAAATTTCTATTTCCGCTTCACTTTACTATTTTGGGTTTTTTTATGTTGTAATAAGGCCTCTGGAGTATTTTATTATTTTCTTTATGGTTGTTATACTTATTATTTTGCTTAAATTGTTTAAAATGAGAATTTTCTAAAAACTTAAATAAATGTTTTCCAAAATCGATTAACAAATGGATTTCAAAATAAACTTTTATAAATATTTTAACATGGAAGTTTTCACTCGAACTTTCAAACGATATTTTTAAAAGACACGGTTTTATAAGATCATTAGTTCAAATTTTCGATTTCTCAATTAACTTTCGAGGATTAGTAGTATTTTATCAAATATTTCTAATTAAACATGTTTTACTGATTATAACAAAATAATATCTATTTTAGTACAAATCAAAAGGGATTTAACACGTTTTTCTCATGTGACACGTCAGATCCGGTCATAACGCATGGGCCGAGTTTGGGGTGTTACATTTTAAGACCACGTCTGGGACATTGGCATTGATATGAACTATACGTGTAAGACCATGTCTGGGACATCAGCAACATATTAATTCGTATAAGACCTCACTGAAAAAGTGGCATCGATATCTCGATTACATTTAAGACCATGTCCGGGGGCGTTGGCATCGATATGAACTATACGTGTAAGACCATGTCCGGGACATCGGCAACGTATTAATTAGTATAAGACCCTCGCTCGAAATAAAGGGCATCGATATCCGATTACATTTAAGACCGCGTGCGGGGCGTTGGCATCGATATGAACTATACGTGTAAGACCATATCCGGGACATCGGCAACGTATTACTGTGTATAAGACCCTCGTCGGGACGATAGCATCGATATCGATTACATTTAAGACCACGTGCGGGACGTTGGCATCGATATGAACTATACGTGTAAGACCATGTCCGGGACATCGGCATCGTATTAATTCAGATAAGACCGTCTGCGGGACGATGGCATCGATATCCGATTACATTTAAGACCACGTGCGGGACGTTGGCATTGTATAACTATTCCGGGCACTTTATGTGTTCTATTAGATTACAAACGGTTCAATGGTCAAGTTCAAGAAATGAATGAATATGTAAATTGTATATTTGTTTCAGGTATGTTCGATAAGTACACTTTGTGTGTATAAGAAGATAAGTATTTTCTTAAACTTACCTAAATGAATTATGTATTTTAATATGAGAATATAAGTGTGTTATATGGATTGAAATGCTATGAACTAATTAAGTATGTAGTGATATGCAAGTTTGAAAGATGAATGGTCTAAGTGAATGTATTAAGAAGAATTATGATGATGCAGTTGAGCCATTAGTGAATTTAGATTGGTTATATGTTTTGAATGTCTATATGCTAAGTTTATTTGTATATGGCTTACTAAGCTTTTGAAAGCTTACTTTGTGTGTGTGTTTTCTCTGTTTTATAGATTGTCAAAGCTACTGAAGGCTCGGGGACTATCGAGGATCGTCATCACACTACTAAACCTATTTTGGTACATTTTGGAAATGTATAAAGCTAGATATGGCATGTATAGGCTAGCATTTGGTATAAGTTTGTTATATGAATTTAGCCATGTGATTTGGCTAGTTATGATGTTGGGAATTTGCTTGAAAGAATGTGATATATGAAGTATGTTTTGGTATGGTTAGTTGAGGCATAATATGGTCAAGTTTTGATTAAGTGAATGAATGAAATATGTTTGTGACGAGATGAGTTTAAACCTTGTATTTTAGTAAGTTTGGAATTGGTATTGAATGTATAGATTGAATGGTTAATTTGCTATGTTTTTGTGTGTCATTTGAGTATGAAATGAGTTGGTAAGCATAACTTGTAGATATGACCTATGTGGGTGGCAATTTGGCCTTGCAAATGGCCTATAATGTCACACGGTTGTGGCACACGGGCGTGCCTAGTGACCGTGCGGCTAAGTTAGTAGCTAGCCTAATAGCACACGGCCAAGACACACGGGCGTGTCTAGTAGCCGTGTGTGAGAAAGTCGATATGGCCTAAGAGTACACGGCCTTAGCACACGGGGTGATGGGTGACCGTGGGTGTAAAGATAGATTCAACCACGGCCAAGGCACATGGGCGTGCTTGGTGGCCGTGGATGGGAAGTTAGTTTCGACCACGGCTAAAGCATACGGGCGTGCTTGGTGGCCGTGGATGTGAAGTCAGATTCGACCACGGGAAGGACACACGGGGGTGTCCAGCAGCCATGGGAGGCACACGGCTTGCCTACACGGGTGTGTAATCCCTGAAACTTAGAAAAGTTTTAAATTTCCATGAAATTTTGTATGTGTTTCGGTTTAGTCCCGACTCGGTTTATAAGCATGTGTAAGGTCTCGATGACATACTTAAGGGACATTATGATTGTAATTGACATATGATTGTATGAAATTTTCTGTAATTGTTTCCGATCTGTCAAGTAACGCTCTTAACCCTGGTCCGGCGATGGACACGGTTAGGGTGTTACATTTGGTTGGTATCGAGCTACGATTTAGTCGATTCTCGACTAACGTAACTGCCGTGAGTCTAGCTATACATGCCATAATTCGAATTGTGATAGTGTGATGAATCTCCGACGATAAAATGTGATTTCGTATAGTAATGGATCCCGAAAGAGCCGTAGCTGATGTCGTAGAAAGTAATGCGCCTACTCCCGCACAAGGGACAGCGCCCTCTGATTCGAGACCAGCTACTAACGGTCAAGGAAGAAGCTAAACAAGCTTTCTTCCAAATGATGAGTGAATGGTTCACTCAATTCGTAAAGAATAACCCGATCGTTTCACAACTCCCGCCTCGGTTAATCCCCTCAAACCTCGGTTGTGCCTCAGGTGATGGGTATAAATCATGGAATAAGCCTCCCGGTTGACAAGATTCGCAAGTATAAATTTGAAGAGTTCCGAGCTACCAATGATGATAACACCGAGAAAGTCGATTCTGAAACTCGTAATGAAAGAAAAAGATTGGTGAGTAATTTTTCTCAACCTTTAACGAAGAAATATAGAGATGCAAACAATAGATCAAATGCTTCATTTGGACATGCTAAAAGAGATCGTGTGAGACCAAATGTTGGCTTGAGAACTCAAGCTCCAATTGAATCAAATGATGGAAGTACTAAAAGGAACAAACCTGAGTGTAGACAGTGTGGAAGACGACATGTGGGAAAATATTGGGGCAAGTATAACAATAGAGTTTGTTATAAATGTGGATCACGAAATCTTTTCACTCGAGATTGCCCAAAGATGGGAGTGTTGGAAATGTCAGATCCGAGCGACTTAAGTGTAAGCATTGTGGTAAAAGACATCCGGGAAATTGTAGATTGAATAATCAAGCTTGCTTCAGATGTGGATCTTTAGATCATTTTATTCGAGACTGTCCAGAGTCTGTTGAACAAGAGACTACTCGGAATCCAAGATCGGATAACGCCCCAGAGAGAGATAGACCTTCCCGAAATACAAGAAATGTCAGTAGTAGTCAGAGGTCTACGAGGGATACTGTTGCAAAATCTGAATTTAGAGAGCCAACTAGAGCGTATGCTATTCGAGCTTGTGAGGAAGCTTCATCTTCAGATATTATTACGGGTACGTTTACTCTTTATGACACTTTTTTGATTTCATTGATAGACTTTTGCTCAACTCATTCGTATATATACCGAATCTAGTAATCGCAAGAGACTTCGCTCAGAGTCTCATCAAATTGTTGTAAAATATCGAAACCCTAAGTAAAAGTGTCCTAGTTAACAAAATATGCAAGAACTGCCCATTAATGTTTCGAGATATCTGTTTTCCTACTAACCTGATGCTATTACCATATGATGAGTCCGACATAAGTTTGGGTATGGATCGCCGATACTACATGTCATTGTTGTAAATTGTAAAAGAAAGATTATAGATTTGAGATGTCAAATTGATGAAACAGTTCGGATTGAGTTAAATGATTTGAATGGTTAAATGTGACTGAATCTATCCATCTGTCTGGAAACAAATTTTGAATGTACATGTGTGAATTGAGGAATAGTCTGGAAGAAGAATTCATTTTCTTGAAGACTTGATACTGAATTATATTTATAGGAACGATTCGATCTGGGAAACGCTGTGATAAATTAAAGTTAGTTTGATTGTTGAAGTTTTCTTCTGCACGAAAATAATTTCGACCGAAATATCACTTTTGGTTTAGTCTGAGGTTAATAAAGAGATTACGATCTTTATCCTTGTGTTAATGAATGAAAGGTCTAAACTTGGTACAACAAGGCTAGCTTCAATTGTCGAAAAACTTTTGAGTCTATAAGTGATTCCTATCTTGAGGAAAATGATTATAGTTTGGAATATTTTGTTTTGGCAATGAATAAATGATTATTTAGTGAAGTCGTGAAATTCGTATGAGTTAGCAAATTATAAGTTAAAAGGAGTTTTACATAAATTGATTTCTAATTCGAATCACGTATGTGATATCGATGTTTATTTGTTATTTCAAGTAGAAAGTGTATATTGAAAAGTTCTATAAAAGTTTATAACGTATATGTGATGTCGGAAAGTTGATTTTGTAATAATAGCAAACGAGCTCGGTGTGATTCGAATTTTGATTCTCGAATTTCGTGTTGTTGATGATTGTTTGAGATTTAGAGATCGTATTCGCGCACCAAGAAACTCGAGTAGTTACACCAATTCTAAGTGAGGCTCATAATAGTTGCTTATCTATTCATCCGGAAGGTACTAAAATGTATCATGATTTGAAGCAACACTATTGGCGGTCCGGTATGAAACGATATATTTCGATTTTGTGTTGAAATGTTTAATTTGCCAAAGAAGTTAAAGTTGAACATCAAGTTCCATCCGTTTGTTATAATCGATTCTCGATTCCCGAGTGGAAATGGGATAAAGTGACAATGGACTTTGTCTCTGGTTTGCCCCTGACTCCGAGAAAGAAAAATACAATTTGGGTCGTAATTGATATATTAATGAAATCTGGTCATTTTATTCCGGTACAATCTGATTACTCAATTGATAGATTAGCTGAGCGTTGTATTTCTGAGATTGTAAGATTGCACAGAGTACCACTAACTATTGCATCAGATAGAGACTCGAGGTTTACATTACGATTCTGGAAGAAATTGCAAGAAGCTTTAGGCACGAAGTTACATTTCAGTACAGCTTTTCATCCACAAACAGATGGTCATCCACAAACAGTAGTATTTTATCAAATATTTCTAATTAAACATGTTTTCTTGATTATAACAAAAATAATATCTATTTTAGTACAAATCAAAAGGGATTTAACACGTTTTTCTCATGTGACACGTCAGATCCGGTCATAACGCATGGGTCGGGTTTGGGGTGTTACATTTTAAGACCACGTCTGGGACATTAGCATCGATATGAACTATACGTGTAAGACCATGTCTGGGACATCGGCAACATATTAATTCGTATAAGACCCTGTCTAGGACAGTGGCATCGATATCTGATTACATTTAAGACCATGTCTGGGACGTTGGCATCGATATGAACTATACGTGTAAGACCATGTGCCGGACATCGCAACGACATTAGTATAAGACCCTTTCTGCGGGGCAAAGGCATCGGTATTCGATTACATTTAAGACCACGTCCGGGCGTTGGCATCGATATGAACTATACGTGTAAGACCATGTCCGGGACATCGCAACGACATTCGTATAAGACCTGCGTCTGCGGTCGCTGGCATTGATATCGATTACATTTAAGACCACGCCCGGGACGTTGGCATTGTATAACTATTCCGGCACTTTATGTGTTCTATTAGATTACAAACGGTTCAATGGTCAAGTTCAAGAAATGAATGAATATGTAAATTGTATATTTGTTTCGTATGTTCGATAAGTACACTTTGTGTGTATAAGAAGGTAAGTATTTTCTTAAACTTACCTAAATGAATTATGTATTTTAATATGAGAATATAAGTGTGTTATATGGATTGAAATGCTATGAACTAATTAAGTATGTAGTGATATGCAAGTTTGAAAGATGAATGGTCTAAGTGAATGTATTAAGAAGAATTATGATGATGCAATTGAGCCATTAGTGAATTTAGATTGATTATATGTTTTGAATGTCTATATGCTAAGTTTATTTGTATATGGCTTACTAAGCTTTTGAAAACTTACTTTGTGTGTGTGTTTTCTCTGTTTTATAGATCGTCAAAGCTACTGAAGGCTCGGGGACTATCGAGGATCGTCATCACACTACTAAACCTATTTTGGTACATTTTGGAAATGTATAAAGCTAGATATGGCATGTATAGGCTAGCATTTGGTATAAGTTTGTTATATGAATTTAGCCATGTGATTTGGCTAGTTATGATGTTGGGAATTTGCTTGAAAGAATGTGATATATGAAGTATGTTTTGGTATGGTTAGTTGAGGCATAATATGGTCAAGTTTTGATTAAGTGAATGAATGAAATATGTTTGTGACGAGATGAGTTTAAACCTTGTATTTTAGTAAGTTTGGAATTGGTATTGAATGTATAGATTGAATGGTTAATTTGCTATGTTTTTGTGTGTCATTTGAGTATGAAATGAGTTGGTAAGCATAACTTGTAGATATGACCTATGTGGGTGGCAATTTGGCCTTGCAAATGGCCTATAATGTCACACTGCCAGTAGCACACTGGCGTGCCTAGTGACCGTACAGCTGCTAAGTTAGTAGCTAGCCTAATAGCACACGCCAAGACACACGGGCGTGTCTAGTAGCCAGTGAGAAAGTCGAGATATATGGCCTAAGAGTACACGCCTTAGCACACGGGGTGATGGGTGACCGTGGGTGTAAAGACAGATTCAACCACGCCAAGGCACATGGGCGTGCTTGGTGGCCGTGGATGGAAGTCGATTCGACCACGGCTAAAGCACGGGCGCGCGCTTGGTGGCCGTGGATGTGAAGTTAGATTCGACCACGTGGAGGACACACGGGGTGTCCAGAAGCCGTGGAGGCACACGGCTTGCCTACACGGGCGTGTAATCCCCGAAACTTAGAAAAGTTTTAAATTTCCATGAAATTTTGTATGTGTTTCGGTTTAGTCCCGACCCGGTTTATAAGCATGTTTAAGGTCTCGATGACTTACTTAAGGGACATTATGATTGTAATTGACATATGATAGTATGAAATTTTCTGTAATTGCTTCCGATCTGTCAGGTAATGCTCTTAACCCTGATCCGGCAACGAACACGGGTTAGGGGTGTTACAATTCTTAGCAATTGCTAGAACTAAAATCGACATTGATGCATGAGAACTAATACTTCGTGTAGGTAATGAGACAGTCACTCTCCAAGCTCTTGATTCGGCTAGAACACCGAGTAATCCAGGTGAGAAAACAAATTTTATTGATAACCATTCGGTTAACCCTTCTTTTCAGGAAACACCAGGAAGGAGTACAACTGAACCCGATTCTATACCATGTGCCAACAAAGTAATAACACACGAAGAACAAGGGATTCGGATCGATGATCTAGACGAGTGGGAGACGATTTCAAGGAAAAATTAGGAATACACGGCGTAACCAGAGCCACTCCACGAAGCAAACAAGTTCAAAATCTGAGATCGTGTATTGATAGAAAAAAGCACCCTCTAACATCTCCTCCCGACCCTAACACAAACAAAGAAATACCGCTTAGGGTAATCAAGTGTTTTCCCATACGGAACAATGAGGTAAGTAATCCTATTTTTGGTACTCACAATATAAACGCTTCTCGACTTAAACTTTATCAAGGAAATAGAACTGATAGCATGAGGGAAGATATTCAAATTTTTAAACCACCCTGATTTGTTGCGAATACGAGGAAAGTCTAGCTTAAGACTTTAAACGAGCACTTCTCGGGAGGCAACCCGAGCACTAACCCTAATTACTTTCGTATTTGTTTTTATTTTATTTTCTTCTCTTCTCTTAGTCTTAAACACCTAGTTTTAAACTAACCAAAAGTACTGATTTCCACCACATGGCGCCTACACACACCGCCATGGCCGTGGCCGCGTGGAAGCGTGCACTGCCGCATCGACACGGCGCAGAGGGTACAAGTCAGAAAGAATCAAATCTTCAAGTCACGAACTCCAACCACTACCCCATGGGCACCAAAAAAATGCCACGGCCGTGCGACGCGGCCGTGGACGACACTGACTTATCACCAACGGGCGTGGCAATCAGAACATGGGCGTGGGAGAAACGAACAAAGCCCACCACAGCCGTACGATGCGAACATGTGAAACAACACGCCCACGAGACACGGGCGTGTGAATGTACCTGATTTGAGAATTCTATTTAAATCACCCACCCCTCCCTCTTCTCACCTAATTTTCACCCTTCTTCCTCCCTTTCACACTTTTACACCCTACATTCTTAGCATTCCTCATTCTTATAGCATTCTTCTCAATCTTTTGGCCATGTCGAAGAAATGGAAGGATCCCCAAGACGCTCCCTTATGGAGACCGATCTAAATAAGTTCATGCCTACGCTCAATCACTCGACAAGCCAAGGGTCTTTGAGACCATTTATTTTTTCTTTACTTTATCTTCTCCTTTATTTTTCTTCTCTTTGACTATCTTATGCTTAATTTAGTTTATTTTAATTTAGTGTCTTAGTGTCGTTCTTCTTGTCGCTTGGGAATCACGCCACTTCTGCCACCACCAAAGACTCTCCAGCACCTTTAGAGGTCACACCCACCTTGCGAACCATCCAACAATAAGGACCCTCATCCATCCATCTTTTCTTTTAATTTTATTTTACTTTGTGTTTTCTTTCTCTTTCTCTTTCTTGTCTTTAATTATATATTTAGTTTATTTTAAATGTGTCTAAATAATTCCTTGCTAATCCTCCATGAGCTACCAAATTTCTTCATCTAGCACGAGAAATAGTGGGAAACCATCACACCATGACCATCGCCAAATCCAAATTTCAAATGAAATTCCAACGTATTTTCCACATCCTTCAAGGATTTCATCCATCATTCAGGGAGTTTCACTTCTCTCCATATCTTTTGAATTTATACTTAATTGTCTATATATATATCTTTGTACATTGAGGGCAATGTACATCTTAAGTGTGGGGGGTGAACAACCTAAAAAGGTCTAAAAAGGTGCCTAATTTTTTTCATTAATCTCAAATTCCTGAAATTAGGTGCCAAACTTTTTGCATTATTCTCAAATCCCTGAATTTAGCTTTGTTTTAAGTAATTTTCTCATATTACTAATTAAGATGAAATTTCCATGATTTATGATTTTTATTGATATGTTTTAGATTAAGTCATTGATAATTGTGCATTGATGATTGAATTCTAAGAATACTAGAGAATCAAGCATGATAAGTCTATTTTTCAAGAAATAAAAATTTTCTAGGTTGTCTACCTGAATTTGAATATTACTTTGAAGTTTGAAATTTACGAGGTTGACATCAAAATACCCATAATTTTTGTGAGATTTTGAGCCTTGTAGAGCATAAATTCTTTTTCTTGCTCACTTCATTGATTATGAGTGTGTCAACATTGATTTGTTATTCTAGAACTTGCATCGATTATACATGTCGAGACCACACCTTTGATTTGATATACAGAAATGATAAAGGCACCTAGGATTTAACCCACTTACTCCACTAAAAACCTACCTTCACAATTAATCCCTAGTGAACCCTTTTAATCCTAACAACCTTTTTATTGACTTACCCACTAATACTAACCCCAAACCCTTTGTATTTGTTATCACCATACTTTTAACTACCCTTATATCGAGATTTGATTTGATTAATAGCCTAACTATGATTTTTATTTCAAGTAATTTATCCTTTGTTATGATCTATTCTTAAAAAAATCAAGTATATTCAGATTAGTATGATGAAAAGCGAGCTTGTACAATTAACGCCTATTTATTGAAAAAGAAGCTCGTATTATTAGTTTCAAAGTTTCAATTCATGTAATTATTTATTTTTCAGTTCGTTGTTTCTAGTTAGGTAATTTTTCGTGTCGATCTCGATTCTAACCTCTAATTCAGCCTTTATCCACACCTTAACCCAAGCCACGTTACAACCCCGATAAAGACCTTTTGATTTGTGCATCATCTCATATTACAAAGTGGTGGAGATTTGATTTTCATGCAAGCCTATGGGAATAACTTTTCAGTTTTGACATTTGAGTGCTTAATTTCAACCTTAAACACCTTGAGTGATTTGAGTGAATCTTTAGTAAGGATGTCAATTCTTGTCGATTTTGAACCGCAGGTAATTATTTAGATGAGGGAAAACACCTATGTTTTGTGCTACAAATGTATGACTTAGACTTGTTTGAATCTTTAGGACTCTTTGAATTGAATTATCCATGTATAAATTATCCTTGAATTATGATGAAACATTATTAATGACTATTATGAATTATGGAAAGTTCGTTTTAATTCTAAGTTGAGAATTTTGCTTGAGGACAAGCAAAAGCTTAAGTGTGGGGGTATTTGATAAACCGTAAAAGTAACATATTTTAAGCCCACATTTAGTATGCTTTTGGATGAATTATCCCTTGATTTATGTAAAAAGGTGCTCTTAATCCTTTCTTTTCATGTTATATACTCAGGAAAGCACCGGAGGATGAAAAGAATAAGAAACGAGCTTAAAACGGGCCAAATGGGCCAAAGCACGAAATCGACACGGCCTGGGCCCAAGACCACACGACCGTGCCTCCTTTATAATCTCGAACACGGCCTGGCCACGATTTACACGGCCGTGCCTCATCAACAAAGTCCATACAGCCTGGCCACGATTCACACGGGCGTGTGCCAGAGGCCGTGCCCTTGCCGTGGCAAAGAGCAATTTCAATCGGATTTGGATGCTTAGGGGCAAAGAAACACATTCCAAAAGCCTATAAATACACCCTAAGTATGACCTGAAAGGGGGGAGCCCAAAGCTATCGTTTAGGGGCGGTGAGCTAGGCCAAGGAGCTGAGCTGAAAAGGTCAGATTTGTGGGAAACACTCGAAGATAGCCAGTTGATCCATCTCAAGAAGTCGGAATTCTACTCAAGATGGCGGATCTCTCCTTCAATTCCTTCAGGGGGTTTTAGGGATTTCTTATATTTTGTTTTATCTTTTCTTCTGAGATGTTTTCTTTTATTGTTATGAACTAAACCCTCAGATACCTGAGGGGGATGAAACTTAGATGAATCTTGTTATCGTTTGCTGAACTATATGATAAATATTTGATTTGTTCTTAATTATATGTTCTTAGTTCTTGTGCTGATATTTTGCGGATATCGATTCAAGTTTGATGTGCTTAGGTGGAGGAGCAAAAGTCCCTGCCTAAGAGTAGATCTAGCATAGTTAAGCGGAGTTGATCGCGCACCTAGAGATAGGGTGACGAGGCATTGCCGGATTAGGGTGAAACCTAATATGGGAGTCCATAGATCGAGTTAATGCAATTCTAGGGGTTTTAATTAGAAAGAGATTTTAATTAATCAACCTAGGGTTAGACGTTATTCACTTTCTTGAGAGAGGTTTAATATAAATTAGGGAATCCTACGGATCATGTAACATCCCAAAATTTGAGTATTAGTTGTGTTGGCTCTGCATGAATTTTGTGTGTTAGCATAGTCTTATGAAGGCTTGATTTTATTTAGGAAGTTAGAATAATTTTTAGTATGGTTTATTTAATGAAGTGGATTAAGTAAACTTAGCACTTAAGTTAATTTAAGTGTTAAATTAAAGCATAAGACGAGTAAGTGGCAAGTTGGTTAAGGAGCTTGAAAGGTGGCTTGAGGTTAGAGGTTCGAGTATCATGGAAAACATTTTTTTGAAGACTTTATTTTTGTTCTAGCATTGATGGTCTGGTCAACCTATGTTTATGATAGGTTGGACTATTTCTTTTAGTAAGTTGAATTTTGTTTAAGGAAAGCATGATGTTGGGGATAAGAATCTTGAAGTTATGGTATTAAGAGGGGACAAAAGGCATGGAATATGGATGATGTTTTGGAAAGTAATCCTAGGCCTTTAGTGGATGAATGTGGACGGCATGGGTGTCTAGGGGTGGCCAATTTTGTAAGTAGCTTTGGGGGTATAGTTGGTCAATTTTGCCTTTTGAACATCTTTTGCATTTTTGTTTTCCTCTCCAAAAACACTCTCTTTGGCCGAATGTTATTGTGCATTTTGGTGCAATTTTTGCTTTTGGTTTTAGCCTTATTTTGTGTGAACCAAATACCATTTCTCTTCTTTCAATTGTCCTCTTGAAACCAAAAACAACATTGGAACTTTTGTGCACTTTTCTTCTTTGGCAAAATAGTGTTTGGCCAACCTCTCTCCTACATCTCTCTTTTCTTCATTTGATTTTGTTTAATCACATTTTCTCTCATCCTCTCTTGGTCGAATCTTTACCCATCTCAAATTCCATTTCTTTTCTTTCACTCAAAGTTTAAACATCCATTACCATTCTATTTCTCTTTTCTTTTCACTTCACCATAGCCGAATTTTTCTACTTCCTTTTAGTATTATTTTTGGCCTAATATTCAAGGGTAGACTCTCTTTGATATTTCTTCAATCGATTTTGGAAAAGGGCTCTTCTGGACGTTGGAAGCAATCAATCTAAGTCTCGATTCGTTGACAATCGCTTTGGGTAAGTTTAGGTAAGACTTGGTTTTTCAAGGATAATTATCCGATTTAGTGTTATGGCCGAATGGCCTTTGTTCATAATCTTAATATTGGCCGATTGTAGGACAAGGTGATCTAGTGGTAGATCGGATCTTCTGACGTTAGTTATTGCTTTGGTGAAAGGTGTGTATCTTACACACTTTATAACTTGGTTAATATATGTATTTATGTGTGTTATAACTAATCATATTATGAAAGTGGGAAAACGATGAGATTTGGATATGATACCATGATGGTATGAATGAGGACTCTCGTAAGTCCGCTTTCGATATGGATTGAAATCATGATCTACGATTTATGATACATTTGTTATGAGATACATACCAAAGTATATTGACATGATCTGCTTATTTATTGCATTGGCATTGGCAATAAGGAGAGGAGGGGGAAGATTATTTGTGACTTCGGTCACCAAAGATTTGGTATCACATTCGTGTCTTCTGACACCGCTGGTTTGGCACCACCAGATTTGGTATCACATTCGTGTCTTCTGACACCGAGAGGTTTGGGACCTCATAGCGACTCGCCCTTCGTGGTTAACACCACCGCGGTTGGCCCCACTTTTGAGATATGGGATCGTGCGCCGTTGATTTGGTATCACACGTGGATTGGCCCCACAACATGATGATTCGTGTCTTCTGACACCAAAGTGGTTTGGCACCACCAGTGATTTGGTATCACATTCGTGTCTTCTGGACACCGCAGGTTTGGGACCTCATAGCGACTCGCCCCCTCGTGGTTAACACCACCGTGGGTTGGCCCCACTTTGAGATATGGGATCGCTTGCCAGTGATTTGGTATCACACGTGGGTTGGCCCCACACTTGATTATTCGTGACTTTGGTCACCAAAGTGATTTGGTATCACATTTGTGTCCTTGAGACACCAGTGGTTTGGCACCACCAAGGGTTTGGTACCACACTGGTAGAAAAGGAGTTATGGATGGCTAGGTTGGGTGCATTATACATATATATGCTTTGTTATAATTTTTTGTGTGCACGTGGCATTTACCCGGAGAGGGAATATGCAATGAGTCTTGGTGACTCACCTTCCCTTATCATTTCAGTGATTCGTGAGATCGCGATGAGGAGCCGGATGAACTCGAGGAGGCCATGAAATAAATTTCCTGTTCTACGTGAACTTTGGTTTGAGAACTTTACTTTATTTTAATTTGGTTTTCATATTTTATGGATTTGTAATAAGGCCTCTCTAAATTATGGTTTGGATTATTTTTATGTTTTGAGCATGTTTTAAATATGGGTTATAAATTTCTTGATTATTATAATAAATTGAGCACAAAAGTTTTCTAAACTACACAACGCGATAGTTTTAAAAACGTTACCATCTAGTAACCTAAATTATTTAACAATTTTAACAACTTAAGTGTTTTCGATAATTTAAATGATTTTCAAATATTAAGTCTCTACATTCAAATGCAAATGGTTTTCAAGTAATAATTCGAGTTTTCTTAAAATGATATAAATGTTTTCTAACCTAGGATTTATTCGACTATTTTAAAGTTTTACGTAATTTCAAAGTAAATTATTAGTTTTAACTTATTATACACCGGATTCTACAAATATAGAATTAAAAAAGTTTCTTACTAAAAATTTATTCGCTTCACTGCTTTTTCTTCAAAGTATTTTCCTCAGTGACATACCGTCTGATTCGTCGTGGGCGTATTGACCAGGTTTGGGGTGTTACAAATTGGCATCGAGCCAAGTTCAAAAGTTCATTGGGCCCGAGGCCCAAAATGTTTTAAAGAATGGATTTTAAAATGTTTTTGTTGAAAATAATATGGTTGGAAAGGCATGGCCCGAGTCTCCGACATCAATCCGCTACTGTAAGTACATCAAATCATGATTTTGATGATATGATATGATGATATTGGCATGATCAGATAGTAGTAGGAACTACTCAGAGACCCAAACTATAGGTTGAATGTACTGCTAAACAATTTCTTATTAAAATTAGTCATAAAACCGTGCTTTAAAGAAAGTGGAATATTAACTAATGCATAACGCTTTTAAAATCGATAAGTCGAGACTTTAGACATGAGTACTGCGTGGTCGAGGGTCGTATTACTCGTGGACGTGGTCGGGGTAGGATGGCCGTGGTTCGAGCGCTGAGGTCCTGGCCAAGGATCCGAATGAGGTACCACTACCCCACCACCGCCAGCTTGGAGTTGAGCAACCGGATCAAACGGGGATGACGCAGTTGTCGTGCAATGCCGCGAGTTCTTGAAAGGGTAGCCTGGAATAGGTGGAGGCACTGGGAGTTCAAAAATCCGTGATCCGAGCGACTTCGAGCCAATGGAGCGGGAGGTATTTCGAGGTGTTTCGTGCGTAGCTCCTAGTGCGCTGAATATTGGCTAGAGGCGACTGAGAGCGAAATCATGGATGATTTGATCCAATGCCGAGGAAAAGCTAAAAGGATCGTGACGCTTTTTCGGATGAGTCATATCAATAGTGGCTCACAAGATGTAATGGTGCCGCAGGCGAGGATCTCACTTGGGATTATTTCAAGGCGCCAGACGTCGAAATACGCTTGGGTCTAATTACATTGATGTGCGCCGTAAGGCATTTCGGAGCGCAGTTTGATCCAAGGTAGTAAGTCCGTGGCATCGAATATGAGGCGTAATTTTTTAAGATCGAGCCAGATGGCCGGAGGTATTGTGGCACGGAGCACGAACGATGTGTTCGATTCAAGATGGTTTGAGGGACGAGCCGAGATTGTTGATTGCTCCACATCGAGCGTAGAGTTTGTCGCTTTGCTTGAAAAGGCTAAGATAGCCGAAGAATCATGCGGAATCGCAAGGCGCAGTTACGACCGAATAAGCATAAGAGAGGTTACGATCATCGATCACCAGTAATTTTCAAAGAGGGCTAGGCAAAGTGGGCGAACCGGGCCTGGGAGGCTCTGTATCGCTAATCAAGGACCAAAGACGGTGTAACCGGCGGGAAATATCATTGGGGCGTAATGTTGGACCGCAGGGAAAAAGGATGTTTCGCAGTGTGGCTCGCCGATCATCGTGTGAGAGACCGCCCACGTAAGCTAGCCAGAATCAGTCCGAGGGGGTCAAGGTCGTGTTTCAGTTCGTAAATGAGGGACCGCCATCACGCAGAGG